>JABASP010000712.1:0-42696 GCA_019776565.1 Sminthurinus signatus
TCCGTCGTCGTACGATGTCGTCGATGACGACCAAATGACGACGTCGTGAGTTGACGATCAAACGACCAAATACGACGAAAAATTCCAATTTTGTCGTTTTTGGTCGCTCGACGACGTCCTTACGACGTAAGTATACGACAGACGACGGCTACGACTATGTGACGACGGTCATTTGGTCGTATTGTGTTTCATGGGCACACTTGAAACCATCAAACTGCATGTATGCTTTTTCTGTGTGCACAGCTCACAAAATACAAAACACAAAATAAAAAGAGTAAGGAGCAATTGGTAATTGGCAGCAGTTTAACCACTAACCACGCATAAAAACAGAAGAGAACAAGAAAAAAGGATGTTGCTCGCTGCTCAGTTACAATTCCCTTCCTCCTCTCATATTTACCTTTCTGTTTTCTCTTTTCTCTTCCTTGTACCATTTAGAATGTACAATGATTCTTCACATTTGCTACGTGTCGTGGGTAATGTGTATTGTGTATCCTGCCTCTTTTCCTCCACTTAATTGTTCACGTTTTAAGAGTCAATTTCTCCACATCATTTCATTATCTGTTGTATTATTTATTATTTCATGTTTTCACGCTTAATCCCTACACTTACACAGTTTACTCATTTTGCTTCATTTCTTTTGCTCAGCTTTGCTGTGTTTGGATTAAATCATCCAAGTATTCTAAAGACACTTGAGGTTTTACTTATTATTTCATCGTTAGTCATATTTGGCTTTCAAGAATGTAGCATTAAGAATAATTACTAATTTGAAGTAAAAGTTGGGACGAAATTAAATAGAACAAAAATTCTGAGAATGTGGAGACTTGATTTGACATTTGATTTGAAATTGCTTCTCATGATTTAGCGCTGGAAGTAAAAGGTGAGGAAACAGCTGAAAAATGGTCAACTGGACTGAAATCTGGGATTTAGAATCCAGAACAAAAAAAGATATCTACAATCTAAAGCGAGGAGTAAAAAGAATGGGGTGGAGAAAGGACAAGTGCGTAGGAAAGTTGGGAACAATAATAATAATAATTTCCTTTGTGATACAAAACAAAAGAAGTACAAGAAACAAGAAACTTTTTTTTTTTAAAAACACATGTCTGTCACTTTGATTGTGTTTTGTAGTTCGGAGTTTGGACAAAAGGAAGGAAAAGGGAATACTAGAAATGCTAGAAATAATAGAAAGAACAAAGGTTTTATAAGTACTCGTCCCGTCCTACGTCTTTTTTCTCCCTCTTGCACGTTTATGTCATTTTGGGAATCTTCTTTTTTTTTTCCTCCCTCGTTTTTTTGATGACTGATGCTACACAAGTTCAAGTAGGAAAAAAGAGGAAGTAGAAAAGAAGTCAGCAGCTCTTGATCTACTCTATTCAGAATTCCAGGTCCACTTCAACTTTTGTCATAACCTCCAAAATCCACAACTCTAAACTCTCAACTCTCAACTCTGTACAAATACCACAAAAAGTCAACGTCAACCTATAAAGATTTTTTATTTCATCATTTTCCTTCTTTCTTCTTCCGGACTTCATCATATTTCATGTTTTTTTGGATTCTTTCTCCATTCAGAATTCATATCCTGATTTTTCATTTGCACGTTTGGAATTTAAATAGACTCCAGACAGTGATATGACAAAGTTTGACAGAATTCTTCCTTTGACAAAAAAAGCGTAAACTAAACCGATTTACAATTAGTTTTAAGATTTCAGATATTTTATGGCTTGCCCGTGATCCACGTTAAAAGTCCTTCAACTGCGATTGTTGTTGTTTTTGTTTTTGATTTTTTTGTGTAATTTTTGCAATTCGCATTGTGTTTACTATTTGCTTGTTTCTTGTGTGTAATCTGTAAGTTGTGTCATGTAACACATTATTTTGTTATCCGTTCTTTGTCCACTTTCTCCAGCCTCCATTCAAAAGACAAGCAAATTCGCACATTCAAACTTTGTAACCTTTTCTTTCTTTTCTCCATTGTTCAGGGTCCGTGAGAGAAGATTATTAATGGCAAGGGTGACATTGTGAATTGTTATTCGTGACGGACTCATTTTACACAAATATAAATATGTACTTTGTACTTTTTTGACTTTGTACAGTGAAAAGTTTCTACGATAAAGAACAAGAGATGAAAGTGTTTTCCATTCCAGTCGACTAGACTTGACCGGTCGATGCGATGATGGTGGTCTGCATTTACAATTAGCTGATGATTAATGGAAAAATTCCACGTTCCCCAGCACTCAGCACTCAAAACTCAAGACTCAAGGCTCAAGGCTCAAGGTTATCAACATGATTATCTTTTCTTCATTATCTGGACAGAATTTAACACGGCTTTTGGTCAAAGCCATAAACTGAGAGCAAAGAGAAAGCGAAGAGTGGAGAACGGAAGTGATATCTCTTGCGTTTGTTTGTCAAGTTGAGGTTTTATAGACTGAGAGCGGAATCCAAAACACAGTGGACCTACTAAAATTCCGCATTATGTGCACAATTACTATGCATGATAAATTACAATGTCTGATGGCTAATAAATGTACATGATTTTTACACTGCAGAACTATCTGATGCAGCGGCTGATGCGGTCAAATTAAAAGATGATGAAAAGTTTTGTGTATTGTGTTTTGTGTACTTTGTCCATTTTCCATTCTGCATTCTGGATCATACGCAACATTGAGCTTTGAGCTTTGAACTGCTGTAATTTCTTAGTGTACATATTTTACATTCATGTAGAATGTAGAATGTACATTGTACAATCTCAATTCATGTGAACAAGTAGCTGATTCACAACTTTTCTTTTAACTTTATCGATAGAAAATACAAACTACAAAATACAAAATACAGTAGGTGGAGAAAGGCGCTGAAAGGAGTGGAGTGAGTGAGTGAGAAAAGGGAGAAAAGTAAAGAAGAGGAGCTTTTTCAACCATGGAAAAGAACATGAAGAAGAAAAGAACACTTGACAATGGACTCGAGACTCGAGCGTCAAATAATAAATCACAGACTTGTGTGTGAAGTGGAGAGGAGAATAAAAGAAAAGAAGAGAGAAGAGACCAAAATCCCTTTTGCCACTTTGAACTTTGTACATATTTCCCATAACTATCTTTTTATACACCGAGAGCCACTCCTGACAACCCAAAGAGAAAAGAGAAAGGAGACGGAGAAAGAGAGCAAAATGAAAGGTAAAAGAAAAGAAAAGGGAGCAGAGGACAATTCACCATTCACCATTCTCCATTCACTATACATCTTGAGATCGACAAGAATGAAAAATGTGAACAGTGAACAACAAGACAACAACAAGGTCTTCTACAACATTCCACCTCATAAATAAGTACACCCACATTTCAGTCACACAATACATAATACATACGTCCTCAATCACAGCACGGCATTATAAATTATTCCTACATGAAAAAAGAGTGCATATCATGCAGCAGAGCACAGAGTCTACCTGCGTCACGTCGTAATGAGAAGGATAATCTATAATCCACGATACAGCAAATACAAAATGTACAAGCAACTTGTCTCTTTTGACCTTTATCCTGATGGTTTTTTTGCACTCACTCATCTCGCCCCATCACCATCATTTCCCTCATTATTATTGATTTCAATGGATTGGATTTCAGGGACAAAATTTAATCTCACAAGCAAATGTTGAGATCATTCAATACTTTGCCAAAGTACTCAAAGTTCACACTTGGATGGGCCAAGAAATAGATAAACGGCTTCCTTATTTGTTTAATTTTTTAACTTTTTAAGTATTTTTTACATGCCATAAAAATGTGTTGATGAGAGAAAATGAATGGTGGGAAATGCCCTCATGAGTTTTGTACAATAGAAGCGGATAATAAAAGTAGAGTTAATGACATGAGTCCTGTTTTGTATCATTTAAAAAATGGAGTGTTGACCGTTGAACTTGGGTCATATTTTCCTACAGACTACAGACAACAGACAATAATAATTTTGCATCGCAAAAGGAACTAAGAGAAACACTTGCAAGTTTTTAGTAGTTTGTCACATTGTCATGTGCTTCACCTGATTTACGTATTTTACCTTAAAAAGTAAAATAATGTAGTCAAGTTTTGTTGTGTGAGTCGTGTATGTGTATTCAGGGGAATTGAGTCTAGTCTAATGGAACTTTTTGTACTAAGGACTTCGCATTCTTCTGGCACAATGGAAAGAAATGAGGAGAGAAAGGGCAAGGAAGCATATAGACTACAGACTAAAGATACACAGCATAAACATGTGCATATGGGATATGTTATGTTTTATGTTGTGGAACTTGAATGTGTGAGTGTCAAGGAGAGAGAAAGGGGAAGAAAACCATTAAGATAAGCCTCATGTCAAAAAGGAAGGAAAGTCCTTCTCTTCTTTCTTCTTTCTTCTTTCACTCCTTCATTACAGCACTTTACACTTTTTACATGACATTACACCTATCTCCAATCTATACATTGTAATATGTACAAGCGTATATAAGGCAACATTACAGCTACTCATTTTACTCTTTCTCCACCTCCTTTCTCCTTTTACATTCTTTATTTCAGTTATTTCTCAGCGATGGAAAAATCATTTTCGTCTTTAAAGCTCAAAACTAAATGAAGTATAATTATTAATTTCATTCAACTGCTTCATGAGCTTCTTCATCGTCCGTTTTATGCTTTACACATGTATAATGTCTTTGTAAGGGAATTTATGTTTTGTTGTGCTTTTTCCGTAATTTTCCGCACCATTAAATACAGTAGACTACAAGTTCAAGAAAGGGGAAAGTTGATACGTTTTTAACCAAAAGAATGTTGTATTTTATCAGAGTACAAATCTCCTTTCTCCAAATTCATGTCCACTGTCCACTATCTATTCTCCAATCCAATCACCACTTGTTTGCTCCTAAACCCAGCATTCGTGTTCATCGTTCATATTTTCTAAGTCGAGTGTTGAGTGCATTTATTATTTTTTATCCTTTAGACACGTCTTTTTTATAAATTCCATTTTCTTTAGCCATCCGTTCTGAATAAAACATTTAGATTTTATCTGCCAATCTTTCATTTTTGAAAATTGTCATTTGGTGACCAGAACGGAGCAATGTGGAAAAGAGATTGAAGAAGATATACAAAAAAAGTAAATAAATGTGGGAATCAGCTCCTTTGAAATTTTGCTTGAACATGTTTAACATCCTGTTTTGTATTCGGACTTTGGAGTTCTGCATGTAGTAAAATTGTGAACTGTGGATTTTGTGTACTTTTGAGTTTTGATTGGACTTTCGTGTACAATGTACAGTTTCAGTTGTATCAAAAGAAGGGAGACAAAATGAAATTTAAATATAACAAAAGTAAATTTCAAATTCAAAGCAACCAATTTATTACTCTTTTAAAATTACTGCTTCATTTTTTATTCCTAAATGTACAAAGTACAAAAGATGGGTGCTCTTTGCAACTGGCAACTTGTAGCTATTTCTGTTGCTGTCAAGTTTGAATTTTCTGTATGCATTTACATGTACGTATAAATAAACAGTGTGCATCATGGTTCAGAAGCCAGAAGCTCGTACACTTTCCATTTCCCATTTCCCATCCACTCAACATCCTACTGTGTAAAACGTAAAATGTACATTGCACAAAAGTTTTGAGTTTTGACTTTTTATTTTCCATGTAATTGCAATAAAACAGATGGAGAAAGAAAGAAGAAAGAAGAAAGGAGGAAAAGAGGAAGAAATGAAAGAGATCAGAGCAGAGGGGAAATGTGAAATGTCTGTCTGTTCTGCATCCAATTTTTCAATAGAAAATCATTCCAAATTCGGTTACACTAAAAGAAACGAGTTGCGAATGGAAAATGCAAAGGCGTGTGCCTGAATGTGAACACTTTTTCATTGAGAGATAATTTTGAAGAGGGTGGATCATTTCAAGACAGTTCAGAGTGTATTTGTGTTTGTATTTGTAGTTGGTATTTGGTATTTTTCATTCACTGATTGTGAATTGTGAGTTGAGGAGCAGGAGACGGAAGTGGAGTGAAAGGGAAGGAGAGAAAATGAGAGGCGATGGGGAGGAAGGGAGTGTTTTTTTCTCTGGGGCTTTCTTCTGTCTATCATTTCCAGATTCCTGTCTCTCATCCTCCTTTTGTCTGTTCCCTGTCTAATTTTTGGATCCCATTTCAAATTAAATATTCATTCACTCATTCATTCACTTTTCCTCCAGACAGCGCTACACATGAGACTTGAGACTTGAGACATGAGGTATAAGAGCCTTCCCTTTCTTATTCTGATTCTGTTTCTGTTTCTGGTGCAGGTATCTCGGTGCATTTAAAAATTACAGTATTTACAGTATTTGTTGCACATGGAAATCATTTCATGCTCCCAAAGCCAAAGTACATATTTGTTATTTGTATCTGCAGCACAACATTTAAATATTCCGATGCAATTCCATCAGCTTTTTATTTTTTGTACATGTTTCATATCAAATACGGATAAATCCAAAGTTCATACAGAAAATGTAATGCACGAGTATTTTCTCCTTCATGTCAATCTTTCACAAGTTGCTTTTCTGTTCACCCTCAGCCTCAGCCACGTATTTAGTATTTAGTATTTATATTTGGAACGCATTAAGCCAAGTGACTTTTTCAACTCAAATATTTTCCCCTCCTCCTTTTTGTTTTCCTCCGTCTTCTACTTTTACTTGTATTTGTATTTGTACTTGTTGGAGAATGCTAAGCATCTCTGTGAATTCATCTGTGTCCGTTGTTCGTGAATGAATGAAAACGACAAAAACTTTAAGGTTGTTTAGAGATAAAATGTTTATTTTAACTTTGACATGTGTTATAAAATATAAAAGCCTCCTTGAGCTTTGAGCTTCTTCAAATTAGATGCTACTGAATTGCATCCATAATATGGTACAAAATAAACAGTGCCAAATCTAAAGAACAAAACAGACTAGAGGGAAAAATGTAAATTGTTGATCCAAGCACGCTTACTTATTCCATGTTAATTCAGGTGCATCATAAAATTCAGATAAAAACCCAAGACAAAAGACAAAATGTGTCTTAGCTTGAAACGAATAAATAAATAAACAAAAAAGTAAAACCTCATAAATAAATGTGATAAAACGGTCAAATTGAAAAGACATACAAAATACAAAGTAAATTATTCTGTCAAATCCAAGTGTCAAGCGTCAAGAGTGCATACACTAGAGTCGTTTTAAAGAAAAAACAAGCATAGAAAATGTTAATTTTGTCTTTGAATAATAATAGTGCTGATGCATTACAGTTTATAATTTATAATGTGATAACTTGATATTTGATGCACCTTAAAGTAAGTGACTGTGTATTTAGTATGTATTTAGTATTTACGGTATAGAAACTGAAATGGATGTTTTCCTCTAGAGGTAAAAGTTGAGACTTAATAGACTGTGGAGAAAGGTAAAAGGAGAGGAATTTGGAATTTACATGTGTATAAATAATGTCATGTGGTTTAGGAATAGAGAAAGTTGGAATGTGAATGGGATAGAGTACGGAAGGCGGAATATTATAATGTTCTTTATTATTATCTACGTTCTACGTTGCGTCGGATGCTCCAAGATATTTCAGGAGCTTTATATATTTACTTAAGCGGATTATTAAGGGACGGAGACAAAGTTAATGCGCACTGTTATTCCCTTTTTCAAACCATCAACTACACAGAGAGAGAGACAGAAAGAGAGAGAGAGACGTATGCATAAAATAATATTGAACATTCACATGGAAAAAGGTGTTATGAAGAGAAGGGAACAAACTAAAGACTCTTATCCACCAAATTCATTCATAACAACCATTCTATTCCGTTCTGTTCTCTGGGTCTGGTCTCGTCTACTCATCTCTCCATTTTCTGTGTATTCCAACTCTCTAAATACTCATCTCCTTAAAATACCAATAAATTTACATGTCTAAATACTCCTTGAGACTTCTTGAGACTTTTAAGTCAAGAGCTGAAGACCGAAAGCCGAAAGCCAAGTATTCTGAATTCTGAATTCTGAATTGTCAACATTGAGCAGGGAATATGCAAAATACAAGATACACATTAAACTGTTCAAGGTACTGTTGATACTTTTGCAGTTTGCAGTTTGTAATATACATCATAATATTTCCTGTTCCTCCAGCCACAACGTGGGTGTTTCATTGTCTCATTTTCTGTACTTAGTCCATGACATTGTGAATGTAAGCCTCCAGATTTTACATCACATTTTGTGATTCAGCACTCAGCACATCTTTAGTACATGAACATATTTATATGAACAAGATCTATGGCACTTGTTTCTTTCATTAGGTTTTCTAATTTCTAATTTCTAATCAATTCAACAAGATTTCCCAATAATTAAGATAATGCTATTTAAAATACAAAAGAATTAAAAAATAAAGTGGTTTTGGTATTGTATTTGGAATTCGAAGTCAGTAATTAAGCACGCACATTATCTTTCAATTTATTTCACAAAGGCTTTTTTATTTTTTATCTTTAAGAGCTGATGAGCAGAAAAAAGTAGTTTTGAGGTTTCGGTTGTTCCTAAATGACAAAAAAAGTGTAAGTTTGATTCCAAGTTGTGAATTGTAAAGTCCCGTTTCCTGTTGATTTGAGCACAGAGTTTGCAACTGTCAACTATCCTTTTGTGTGGACTTGTGGAAGACGGAAGATGGAGATGGAGATGAGAGAAGAAAGAAGAGAGTAGAGCGGAGATGGAGGAGAGAGATGCGACGGTTGAGGAAGGGAAGTGGAGAATGAAGAGAGAGGAGAGAGGAAAGGGGATTTGCGGTGGAGCTGACTGTGACTGTGACTGCAATTACCCAAATTGGTTTCATTTTCAAAGAGGCCAAAAGATGAGGGTCTAATTGCATTATGATGCATAAAACCCGACTAAAGCGATAACGTCATCATATTGCACTCTCTCCAACTACTTTTTTTGCCAGCCGACAGACAGCACTGCCAAATGTTACCTTCATCTCCACAATCCACTTATCTTGCTCTGTCTTTCTTCCTCTTTCTTCTTACTTCACAGCATTCACCATTCAGACTGTGGATTGTGGGAGAATCGTACATTTTGTCATCTCAATCTCAATTCTCAATTCTTTCTTCTCTCTCGACTCTCGAGTCTCGACTGATTTCCTTCCCTTTTTCTGGGCTGTGGACAACTTGAATTCACAATTCAATATAATTACCATGTTCTACCCTCTACACTCTGTCTTCACTATCATGTGATTCGTGCACGTATTTTACTTATTATCAGTCCGAATCTTCTTGTTCTCTAAGGACTTTCTGCATCTACTTTCATTCATACTTCTTCTACTCCTTGCACTTTCTGCATAGGAAATTGAACTACAAAAGTAAAACTGTTGAGAGACTGTTGTTGTTTCTGTTTTGATTTAATCTCAAACCTCAATCTATGTCGAGTCTAGAGTCTTGTCCCAATCATACTTTTGTACTTTGTACAAACAGAATGATAATTCCCATCAAAACTTTTATTTTTTATCTCATTTCTCATTTACTTTTGACTTTTCCCTACTGTTTTAAATTTGAGATTCTAGATTCATCTTGATTCATCTCATCTCATCTCATTTGTTGATCTTTGAGAAGCCCCGCAGTTGTATACAAAATGCAAAAATTGAGATGAACCTGCAAGCAGGTTAGTGGAACGAAGTTCGCTTTAAACTGCACGTAGGAGGGTTAAAAAGATGTTTCTTTACTTAAGAAATGACATCGAAACAATTTTTGAACTTGTCACAAAAAGCCGATTTTTTCTATTTTTGGGGTATTTTGCTGGTTAGCTCCGTGAAGGCTCAAATTTCAAAATATCCCAAAATCCGTGCAGGGGCATCAATTGCAACCCCTGGACATGTTTAATCCCCGGATTGGAAAGAATCCATCGAAAAATGTGTCGTACAGCCTTGTGCACACAAACGGGTTTTACCCCTATGAATCCGGCCATTTTAAATCTAGGTATCACAAATATTGGCTGGCTGGGTCAGAATTCTCAAATTTGAAATTTTGTGCGTCAATGGGACCCTAAAGCCTCCGTGATTCCGGGATTTGGTAGAAATCCACATATCCGCTCCTTGGGAATCGGTGCGGACACTGATTTTTCAATTTTGGTCATTTTTGACCATATTAAATTCCATATCACCATGAAGGGGTTTGGTCATGGCAAATTTGAGGTGTCGTGCATCATCAGCGTTGGTGCCGTTATGTTCGGGCCGAAAATGAACTCTGTAAGCCCAACGGTTTAGTCTGCACACACCGGTACGCTCTTTAGACATTTTTAGCTTCCAAAAAGTGGGTTTTTTCAAAGGGAGGTACCAGAAGGGGTAGGAATTTTTCGACAAAATTTAAACCCCATCATCCTCGACCCAAAAAATTAGAAAGAACCTGCAAGCAGGTCTGAGGAACGTCAGTTCATTTGTAGATTGAATATTCTCGCTTTTTTGATGTTATATGGTTCAAATACTATGAAATTTTAAAATGGAATTGGAGCAAATTGTTAATTTTTAAGGTACTTTTGCGAAATGCTCCGTGTCGACTCAATTTTCAAATTGTGTAAAAGTCCTTGTAGGGGCGTTGATGTCAATGGCCATGTGTAGTTTTTGCCGAGACTCGATGGGATCAGATAGAAAATGTGCCGGCCAGTCTTGCACACAGAAATGGATTTTGCCCCTACGAAGCAAAATCATGAAAAACAGAAATTTCTATCATTTTAGCTGGGTGGTTTCAAATTTCTAAATTTTTTTCAATCACCGTGCAAAAGGGTCCTAGGTCGTTGTTTTTGACCAATTTCATGTTTTTTTGCCTGTTGGTTCACCCACAAATGGGAAAAGTCGAATTTGTAAAATTTGAAAAACGGGTTTAGGGAAATGGCTCCAGAAATTTTTCTATTTAACTCACCGGATTAAGGGTTGGTCGTGCATGATTGGTAGTATGTTTACTACGTTCAAGGGCAAAATGAACGAGATTGAAAAATAACTGGTATGCGAACGCACCAGCAACACATTTTGTGTCAAAAATGGCTAAAAAAGCATGTTTTTTGACCAAAATAACACAAAGGGGGTCGAATTTGGAAAAAATATTGAAACCCCATCATTGTCGGCCCAAATCACCTTATGGTGCCAAATATCAAGAAAATCGGTCTAGTAGTTTTTTAAAAATCGTCTCCAACACGAAAATCCCAAAACCCGCCTAGTGTGTGTGAGTGGGTGGAATGGATGGAAATAAATAGGAACTGACGTTCCAACAATTATTATGGACCAACTTTGGTTAAAATCCACGCAGCAGATTTTTGTGCAGCGCTGCCCAGGGAAAATTCCAAAACCAATACCGGGCGCCAGGGGGAGGAATTTAAATGGAACTTCGTTCCAATACAAACCAAGTCTTTCATTAACACGGTAATTTTGATTATGTAATCTCATCAGCATTGAGTTTTGATTTGTGTACTTCCAACTTTTTTCTGGGCAGAGGCTGAGAATTGAGAATACACCATGTTTTATTTTTTACTCTTGCCATGCCAAAGATAAATGTATCAAGAGTCAAGAGTCAAGAGACAAGAAGTTATCTTTGTGCCGTTGCTTTTTCGTCGTAACCGTAATTTAGAAAAATCTATGGGCTGATTTAATTACTTGTTTTTAAATAACAGCAGAAATTAGCTGCACAGTTCCAGTTCGAGGTGAAACATTGACAAAACTTGCAACTCAAATCTTGATTTTTTGTATTTGGCGTTTGGTGTTTGGCATTCAAAATTGAGGATTGAGAACAGAAAATGATTCTGGATTCTAGATTAACGTTTGTGATGCTAGGAGCTACGAGGAATGAGGAATGAGGAGCAGAGGGGGAAAGAGTGAGGAGGAGGGTAGTGACTGTAGCAGTGGCGGTGACGGTGACGGTGGATCGACGGGGGAAAGAGAGAAAGGAGCAGAAGCACGAGAAATAAATAATGAAGCTGCACAGGGAACAACATTTTAGTTCAGTTCCAGTCTTCAACTGTATCACATCTCTTGTGCTTCTTCCCTCTCCATCAATTCCTGTGTGCTTCTGTCTCTTCTGCACTTCCAGATTGTTTGGTGAACAGTGAACAGTGTCATTTGATATAAGTTATAAGTTGTAAGTATCTACGGATTCTGTCATTTTTCAGTGTTCAAATCATTCCAACGAAAAAATACCTTTAAAAATAATTATTATTATTAATATGCAAGATTTTGGGCTGCTGGTGATTTTGTAAAAAATAATGTGCAAAACCTGTTAAGTTTACGAGTTTTAGTCCAAATTTCACAGTTATTGTTATTTTTGCACTAAAAATGTAAATGCTTGGGATTTTTTGCAAAATCTGGTGTTAAAATTTTAAATAAATCATTTTGAAACCAACAAAAAGTGTTTTACTTGCTGAAAATGCTTCGTTAAAAAGCTTTGCTCTTGTGTTCTGATTTCTGATGAAATGTAAAGTTTTTCCAAAGAAAATTCTAAAAACCACTGTAATTAAAAATTAAAAGTGCGAAAGGTGAATAAGTAAGGAAATATAAATACTATGAATGATTCAAGTGATGCAGAAATACTACGAAATATAAATACTTAAAAAAGTTACTTGAGCATCGGAGGTGGAAAATGTGAAAAGTTTTAGAGGAGAAGGGAAACTTGAGACAGACAGACTCAAGAATCAAGAATCAAGAGTCGAGAATAAAGTGTATTTGCATAGATAAAGGAAGAATTAAAAATCAGTTGCTCTTCGTCTTCTTCTTTTTGTTGTTATTTGCATTTGCATTTGTGTTGGAGTTTTGAATTTGGTGAGTTGTGTACGAGTTGCATGATCAAATGAAGTCAATCAAAGTGCTGAATCGGGTCACAGTGTTGGCAGTCGTTCTCTTGTTTATCATTGGATCAGGTGAGTATAAATAGTCATTTCATGGTTTTACGACTGCTCTATATTCACTCTGTAATATTACATCTCTCATTCTCTGTTCCTTTATTTTTTTCTACAAGTCATTTAAATGGTAGAATAATGTTGTGTTGACCGTATCTTTTTCCATTCATATTTCTATTGTTATGATTACTCTGCTCCTGTGCTATTATTAAATTGTGCTGTTCTCTAAATAAATTTGCTCTGCACTAAACCCAACACACGATACACGTGGAATGTGGAGTATGTAATATGTAAAACACATTGGATTAATTACAAGGAGGAGAAAGTCCTCAGTAATTTCCTCCACAACTCGTTAAACCCATATTTTGCAATTAGGGCTCACTCTGTCACTCTTTCTCTTTCTCTCTCTGTCCCACTCCTCATCCACAATCCACAATCCACAACACACAACACACTTTTACACACTGTCTCAATTCTCAATTCCACATTTTATTGCTCCCCACTCCCAAATCAAATGTCCAAAGTCAGTCCTCACACACGCTCTTTTCCCAACAAAAGCCAGAAAACCAAACAGGTTGTTCTCCCGCACTCCAGACTCGAGACATTTCAAATCTCAAATCCTGCTTCAAAATTCACAACTATTGTAAAAGTACAACGAGGAATTTAAGCCAAAGCATTTAAAAAAAAAAGGTCCTTTTGTTTTTTTTTGCACTAAAATGTGCACAAATAAATTGTTTCGTTTTTTTGTTTTGGTGTGTTTGCAGTTGTTGAGAAAGGTTGTTGGGCCTTAAGGTTAAGACAAGTAGTTGTGCCGCTGTACAAATTGGCGGGGGAAGATGCAAAATTACTCTGTCCATTTGAACTAGAAAATGACAGATTGTACGCCGTTAAATGGTAAGCAAATCTCACAAGAAAAACTCGTCTTATTTTTATTATGAATTTTGTACTTTGGTATCTATTTAGTTAAGACAGTGTGACAGAGATAATAATAAAAAACACCTTTTGTTTTTTCAGGTACAAGGATAACGAAGGTGAGATGATTTTGAAATACTATCAAAATTCTGTGAATTTCCATCATGTACATTTCAAGTGGCAGAAATAAAGAATAAAGAATCTAATTGTGTAAAAAATTGTGATTCTTTTCCTCGTAGAATTTTTTAGATATGTTCCAAAATACAACCCGCCGATGTATGAGCACAAAGTGGAAGGAATCAACGTATTGGTGAGCCACCACTTTGGATTTTATAGCTTATAGTTTAGAACTTTCTTCATCTCCCATCATCAAAATTAAAATTAAAATCAAAATCAAAGTGGTAACCTATTATTCCACTTTCCACTTTGAACGGATAACTATAAAAGTAAAAGTAAAAACATTGGGGTCATCGCCTTCTTTATCAATCTTTCATTATTCATCATTCATGATTACACAGGGTTTAAAGTTTAATCAAAGTCCACTTTCTCCATCTTTTATCTTTTATCTGCTCCAATTTCGTGATTGTGTAATTCGTGCTAAATCCAACAAGAACAGAATCATTCTTCTCTTCTCCTGCACAAAATTCCAATCTCAGGATACAAAAGAGTCCTGTTTTTAGTTTAACGCCACAGCTGATTTCTGCTTTCTGCACATGATTTCCATTCAGAATTCAGAATTCAGAATTCAAAATCAAAGCATTGTACAACTTTGATTGGAAATGGAAATGGATGAAACTGCACAAGTTTCTCACACAGAGTTAAAATTCGGGATGATTAAAGCGGGAAATGAATATAAATGGATAAAAAAGTAAATATTAAATGAGGTGTGGATTGTGGACGGAGAGTGGAAAGGGTTTTAATGAGAAAAGGGTGAGGAAATGTATCAAAAACCATGTTAAAGTATATCTAGAGTCTAGAGTCTAGAGTTGATAGTAGCTGATGCTGATGGTGCATGCATGTGATTTGTGGTGAAGATGTATAGATATAGAGAAAAGTGAGAAGCAGATAGAGAAAGTATTTCAATTTGAGTATTTATGCATATATTATGTAAACTGTGGACTGTGGACGCATATGAATATTTTCGGGTTGGTATGCTAATGAGTGGAGTTGAGCTGTGTTGAGTTTTGAGTTTTGAGTTGGGAGGAGAGGAAAAGGGGGGCTCATTTCGTCAATTAATGAGATGGAGTGAGTGAAAAGTGCTGGAGATTGAGTGCTGGAGAGTGAAGGACACGGACCCATTTGCTCTCTCTCTCGCTCCGCACTCAGTTACACATTTTTCCTTTCAATTTAGTCTAATGTCTCACGTCTCATGTCTGTCTCATGTCGGATGCGTTCATCATCATCCTCATCATCAGGATTCTCCATTCTCGACTCACGACTCACGATGGCTCCTCCACATGACACATCACAACAACAGAGCGGAGCAGGAAACAACATAACGCATCAACCCTTAGCTCGCAAATTTTTTGAAAGCTTCCTCTTTCTCTCTCTTTCTCTCTGACTCTCACACGCTGAACGCTGTACGGATTATTTTAGTTGATTAAATCCTCCACTTTACTCTTTTCACTTATTCTCTTTCTCTGCTTAAATTCCCAGTCCTTCTGCCTCATTTCCAAATCATATCATCAAGACTTTTCCTTTTCTCTGCTCTCTCCTGTATTCTTAACTCTCATTTTCCTCTTTGGTCTTTGGTCTAATGCTTTTTGGCAACTCATTTTATGGTTCAACCTTGAATAGACAAATCCTGCACTTCTTCGGTCTCTATTTTTTTTAAATGCATCCATAATTGTCTTACTGTTTAAAAAACAATTTAAAAAAACTAGATTCTCTTTTTTTTATTACTATTTTTACTGTAATATTCTTTGGATTGAGTCGTGGTAATAGTCATATGTCAAAACTTCAGCCTTTGGGTTTTAAATTTGCCGCTAGTGTTGTATTGTAATTTGTACTAGTTGTGATGGTGAGTGAAGAGGGAAGAGTTCATGAAATAATTGAATTTCCTCCGTTTTTCCTCAGACCTCAGACTGGGAATAGAGAAAGTACAAAAGAAGGCAGAATCCTGGGGTTACTTATTTAGTAAAGTGCAGGTACTTGACTTGACTCTTTTGTTAATTTGGAACATAATGGAACAGAAAAAACAAAAGCGTGTTTTATATTTCTTGACTTTAGACTTTAGTGGGACCGAAAAACCGACAACGGGAAAAAATGAGTGGAAGAAACCGAAGGAGTGACTCGCAACTCGTAACTAGATTATAACATTTAGGCAGAGGTCTTTGGACTTTGGACTTGAGTTGAGGGAATTCAGACGACAACAGAAATGAAGAGAAGAGCGTGCAGTTTTGTCGAGTACCCTGAAAATAGCTTGTTTTTTCTCTAGCTTTAATTTTAATGTTAAAGTTGTGTGTGTTTTGTTTTATGTGCTTGTGGACAGAAGAGAGTAGAAAGTATAAAGAATAAAGTAGAAAATGAAGGGGATGGATGTGAGAAGGACATGGAAAGAAGTGGGTGATCCGCAAGAGTAATTTTTATTCGTGTGTGGCCCAACGGACCGGCTAATAAAATGAATTATTGCATAAAAACGGGGTTTAATGTGTTATAAATTTATGCACGCATATCTAAAACCAGCCCAACACAACACACACAAAATACAGAGTACACAGAATACAAAGTACAAAATACACGGTGGAAATGTCAATGGTCATGTTTTTGTTTCTCGGTCAGCTACAGGCTCCGCAGTAGACTCAACATTTACATTCCTCCGGTTGCATTCATCATGTGCGTTGTATTTTTGTATGGGTGTGGAAGTGAGACTGAAGCAGTTGAGTAAATGAGAAAGCGAGTGAGCGAGTGAATAAGTAGCCTGGAGAATGCGGAATGGAGGATGGAGAATGTGGAATAGCGGAGGAGGAGGAGATCAAAGGAAAGCCAAATTCAAATTCAAATGTACATACGCAAATCAGGGAGCCTCCGAGCACTTTCAACAACCATCCACACAAACACACAAACACAAACACACACACGTCAACCCCGCACACGTAAAAACAAACAAACAAACACTCTTCTTGTGATTGTATTTGTATTTGTACAATTTCATCCTGGTGCATCTCCGACCCACACTCAAGCCCACATCCACATCCACATGCAAATCCAACCACACTTATTTTGCTTCAATCAGCCCTCAAATTTTCATCATGTGCAAATATCACAAGTACCTAATTTTATGAGTCAAATTAGACAAGTCTCTTTGAACTTGCCACTTCAACTGTCTACTTTTCCTGCGTCTTGTCTGTGTTCTCTGTCTGCACTCTACAAAGATTTTATATTTTATACTCCACACAAAAACCCCTTTAACGATTTCAAAAATTTTGGTATAAAATACAAATACAATGTGTATCTATTTCATTTTCTCACCAAATAGAAAAATGAAAACTTAATATGCTCCAGATTTGTACCCTTTTAAATATTTCAATAATCATTATTAATTATTATAAAATATGAAAAATACCATGTGTCAAAATCCCATTCTCGTCCTCATTCATTTTGTGCACTGTGCACTGTGCATTGTACATAATAAACAAAAACATGAGCATGTCGACCGCTAGTGCAATAAAATTCTCGTAAAGTTCCAAACTGGGACAATAATAATAGAACAATGCTCAAACTGTTCTGATGACCTTGAAATATTATTAGAGTATTTTTAAGTATTATTAAGTTGGCTGTTGGTTGTTGGTTGTGGTCAAGTTGTGGATGGCTTTATTCTAAATTCTAATGTTGACCGTTCCCGCTCTCCTGCATTTACAATTTGTAGTTTGTGCATTACATTTGGAGGGACGAGAAAGTCACAGTGAAAATGAGTGAGAAGTGAGAAGTGGGAAATGTACATGGAATATTATTGTGTGGATCTGCCCTCGTTTATATTATATTATGCAGAGAGATGGGAATGAACGGAGGGAATTTTACGATCCTCAGCGAATTGTTCTCCGCTTGAAATGGAATAATGTTTCCAGCCTCAATTTTAACTACAGACTAGAATAGGAATTGTACAGCGTACAGTGTGGAAGGTTTGTGGGTGCAGATGGAGGTATTTTTACGATTTACGACTCAGTCTCCTCCATCCAGACACCTCAATAGAACAAAGTGGAATCAAGAGGAGGATGCAACATTTATTTTGAATTTCCCTTTGTTCTTCTCACTCATGTTCATGTTCAGAGTCAAGTAGCTCCTTTCTCGTGTTGTAGTTGGTTCCTTTCTCGAGTTCACTCGGTCTGGCCTGGTCTGGTTTGGTCCGTCCTCGGTTGTCTCGATTGTCAGTTGTTTGAGGCTTCTGGAAATTTCAAATTCCATCTCCACACTCCACACATGTTCACGGTTGTAGGGCGAACAGTGTAAAGTGTATTCAGCATATTATGCAAACTGAGGCAGAGCCAACACAGAGTCAGAGTCAGAGCCAGAGACAGAGATAAAACAGAATCGTAAGAAAAATACGGGGAATTTTGAAGCGTGACTAACCGCCTTGTGCATGAGCATAAATAATACAAATACCTACAAAATACAAAATAACATGCGTACACACTTTTACTCCTGCTTCTGTTTTCTGTTCCCCGTTTTCTGTTCCCCGCTTTCTGGTGGAGACTCTTTTTGTTTTTATTTACTTGACTTTGTGATTAAGTGAAAATAAAATGTCAGTTTTATGACTTTTCCCTATCTTTATTTATCAACTACCACACGCAAAACAATTTTCTCCACCACTCTTTATGTTCTATTCCCTACCTGTACACACTCTCTCTCTGTTTGTCTGTCTAATAGTCTACACTCTCCAGTCTACACCTTTCCCTTCCTTTGCCTCCGAGTTCCGAGTGCAGCGAATAACACGAGCTCAATTGGGAATCGAGAACACACGTGGAAACCTGGAGCGGACTATGAAAACTGTGTATCTCCGTTCTTTCCCATTTAAATTTTTTGGGACACAGAAGACAGAGAGATACATTTCACTCTTAATATTTAATGGGTGTAGTGCGTACGCAGTACGCTGTACAATTACAATTACACTGTTCAACCAAGATTGAGCAGCAGAGGGACGGCAGTAAATAAAATGCTCCATGTTTCACATATCACATCATGTCCACCGTCCATCAAAGCATCTGTACCAGAGAAACAGGTCCAACAGTGGGAAAATTTGATAATAATAATAATTATTATTATTATTCGGTATTTAATAGACAAGGAGAAAAGGACCACATGGCTCGCTTCAAATAACAAAACAAGAAAACTGCCACACATGTTCACAATTCACAAGTCGTTTATTTATTTCTCTTTTATGATTCATTATTTTAACTGGTTACTGGTTTCATACAAATCCACATTCACACAGTTTTTGCATGGATGATTTTGCATATTTTATGGGTTTCTTCACACTTGTACAGGAAAAAAGAGCCAGCTGCAGTGCCTCTTTGCAAAATTATTGGAACTTACACTGAGACATTTTTGAAAGTGGAAAGTAGACTTTAGAAAGAACAAAAGTTCCATGAACCTTTACTCGCAAATTTTACAGTTCTACAAATTTTAAATGGATAAAAAGTTGCCCACTTTGATTTTGAAAATGTTTCGTATTTTGTAATGAAAAATGAATATTTGTGTGTTTTGTGTTTTTAGTTAAGGGGATCGGATTCCAAACATGTGTCGCTTCATAAGCTGGACCTGCGCTCAACGGGAGTCTACAAGTGCGAAGTGTCTGCCGAGGGCCCTTCTTTCGCCTCCGTCCATGGAGAAGGGAGGATGACTGTCGTTCGTAAGTACTCACAGCTTTTTATCCCTTATTTTCACAAGTCCTAAAACAGGCCTCGTATAATTTCAAATTCCAAATGGAGCAAATATTCGTTAGGACCAACTTTCTGTTAATTTCCAATGATCAAACTGTTTTATTTGGACGCAGTATGAAAAGTGAAAAGGTGTTGTAGATATTAAATGTGAGATTTTTAAGGTAGTGGTAATAGTTAGACAGAGTAAAAATGGCCATAAATAGTTGAAGGAGCATCTCCAAAATGTTCAGTGTGTATGGATAAAACACGGACGTTAGATGTTGGACATGTACAAAGTACAAAACGGGAAGGACAAATGACAAAAAGTTTATCAATCCAAAATGCAGAAGGGAGAATAGAAAATAGAGAATGGAGACGATCACCATTAACATGTAACTGTTTATTATGTGATAGACTCGAAGCTAGAAACTAGATGCACAAGACAAGATAGTAATTCTCGTGGAAAGAGAAAGAGGAAAGTTCACCTTTCCAAAGTGTTCCATTTGTGTTTGTGTGTGTGGGTAAAGTTAGTTAAAAGGTAGTGGAAATTCATGGTGAATGTACAATGTACAATGTTACAACTTTTCATAGTCCATGCAGAAAGAAAGAGAGAGAGAAAGAGAGAGGACATGTGTGTTTGTAGTTTGTACCTCGGAAAAGAAATCCTGGAGAAGCAGCGTGAAAGAGAAAAGAGAGGGAAGGAGAACAAAGTAGATGAGTGCTGTGCTGTTCTGTTTGTACGGTGGAAAGTTTTTTGGGACGAGAATGACACAAAGTGGAAAGTGGTTTTGAATTCTCCAGTTGACATTCTGATAGACAAACAACCTTGTAAGCACTGTGTACTCTTTCTCTCTCTCTCTTTCTCTGAACAGACCAAAGTTAGCTTAATTCTTTTCCGACTTCACCGCTAATCTAATCCAAAGAGACAAAGTACAAATACAAATCAAAATCGCAAGTCACTCAGTCAGTCACTCGTTCAAGTAACTCATCATAAATACTTACTCACACACAAACACAAAACAAACTCATCCTCATCCCCGCATTTTGTATCAAACTCAACCTCGTTATGCACACACATTCACTCCACTGCAGAAAAACCTCATGTTTCTACTTCCAGCTTTTCTCTCTCTTTCATCTCTCTTTTTCTCTCTATTTTGGTCCTCAATCACAAAACTTTAAACAAACACGATTCATTTACATGCATAAAATACCTACAAACAACATTTACCATTTACAATTTACAATGTACTCTTGATTTTGATTTTGATTTACCTACTCTCAAACTTTAAACTGAATCTGAATTCCCTCTTGAATTTGCAAATGCCAAATGCGAAATGCCCTAAATTATTAAAGTCCTCTTCATCAGTGGAATTTAACTCGCCATTTTGTCCTAAAAACACAGACTATTCGTTCATCACTCCCGTTTGACTTTCCTCCCAATTACACGTTTGTACTTTTGTACTTTTGTACTTTTGCTCCGATTTAGATGTTTAGAGTTGTGCTCTTTTCTCTCCTCGTTTTCACTATTCGCTACTCGTTAGCCCGGTTACAATTTACAATCCATGAATCACAATCACAATAATTTTTCTTTGACGTTGAATTTAAAGAGCGGCTAGTCTAGTTAAAAGTTAAAACTATAAAGTGTTCAGTTTGAACGTACAGAATATGAAAATCCAAAGGTCCTTAAGTTCTAGTTATCTTTCAAGTTTTCAACTTACAGTACGAAATTTAATGTACAGCTTTTCAGTTTCGAACGTCACATTTATTGATTTGAGAATTTGAGATTTGAGACTTTTGAGTTTTTAGCCATATCTAAAATTACATTGCAGAAGAGCATATGAAAATGAGTTTTATTATTTTCAATTATTATGGAAGTTTAGGGAGTTTACTTCATTTTTATCATCTCTGCGTTAGTTTAGACTCAGATAGCTTACATATTTTGAACCACATGGAATACTTGAAACTAAAAAATAAGGAAGTTTATTGTACTTTTTCCAAATAAAATGAGAAAAATAATGGTATTTCTTGGGAGCGTGGATTGAAAAAGTAATCAATAATTCGGATATGCCATGTGAAAAATTAAAGTAAAAAAGGTAGAGGAATCCAGTTGAATGGAAAATAAAAAACAAAAGGAGAGTTGGATTGTTTAATGCACAAGTGTGGTGGTTTTTGATGTGTGGATTGACTTGATGGATTTGTTGTTGTTTTTGGACAGATTTACCTTCGGAGAGTCCACAAATCAGTGGGACGGTGTTCGAGGAGTACAGCGAAGGAGACACGCTGGAGCTGAATTGTACAACAGGGGCAAGCTTCCCGGCCGCCAAGATCAGCTGGTATTTGGGAGACAATCCGGTACAACTCTTTTTTTTTACTCCATTTACTACACTTTACACTACATATAATACACACATGCACCATTTTTTATCGAAACAGACTTTCACTCGAGTGAAAGTCTGTTATATGGTTTACTTTCTCTTGGATATTTGTTCTTTTATCTCCAACCTTCAACTTTCCCCACGGTCGACAGTCGACAGTAGAAGAAGCCTCTCTCTTTTTCTCCTGTTTTCTTAAGGATATGCGGTGGTGACTTTCAGTTAGCCATAAAATGGAATCCAAATGTCTCAACTGTCCCGTCGATTTATATCTCTCAATCTTATTATACCAAAGACAGTTGAAGACGGGAGAAAGTCGAGAAAAATAGGGAAATCTTCCACTCGTTTTCCTACTGAATACACGTACTTCCGATTTCAGATGCATATTCAACCTGAATTTTATAACTTAGTTTATCATTGTAAGAATTAACGTTGGGAGAAAATACTCTGGTTTTTTACACTTTCTGGAAAATTCCATCTCGTCGCACTCCTTGGATTTTAGGTGTTTAGGTGTAAAATCCAGTCCAATCCGATCCAACTGCATCCATATCATTTGATTGTTAGTGTGTGAAAATCCCTTTGATTATGACAATTTGATTCCTGTTGGCACCATTTCAAATTTCTCTGTCAATTGCCGAAATTCGCTATCACGAGAAATTTAGCAGATGCAAAACTTTTAAAGATTTTTGAAATGGAAGCTGAAATGATAATAATAATAATAATTGTCTTTCCTCCCCACGAAAATGCATGTTTACATTGTACGAATGCTTAGGAAAGAATTTTGTTTCCAGCATTTTGAATCCAACAAATTTTCAACAGTTTATTGTTTTGTTGTGTTGTTTGTGGTTTATGGTTGGTTTTCCACACCAACTGATGTTGATTTTGTGGATAGTGAAGCAAGTAGAAAGTGAAGGAGAGTGACCGTGTGATTGAGTGTTACAGTTTACAATACGTCTTGCCAACCTGGAGGAATAAATATGCATGCCTGGACAACGGACAAGTACTGAAAAACCCTTGTGACCACCATCCAATTTAAATCCCTACAGAGATTCTTCCACGGAACTGATTCACTGATTCAACGAGCTCATGTACAGTAAAAAGTAAAATGCAAAATAGCAAAATAGTAAAACAGTCAACTAGTGATTTCTTATTCCTAAAAAAACACTACTTTTTTTGTCCAACGCCATAAAACAACTTTTGCTTCTTTTCTTTGTCCATCCGTCTTTGCAGAATTCAGAAAAACCTAGTAAAAGAATCTGCATTTTAGACTCTGGACCATCAAATTTCTCCACAAAATACTTTGACACACTCATCATTCATCATTCCATATTCCATATGTTAGACACTGTATTTTTCATCCTTTCATCTTTTCCCTCACTTTCCTTGAATTTTGAATACGTTTCGCAAATTGTGTAGAGTAGTGAGTAGACTCTAGATTCTATTTCAGGTTCTTTGTTTATTGTAAAGTACTCGGAATTCGGAATTTGGATTGCGATTTCGCAATATTATTTTAGTACTTTTGTGGTTGGATTTATTAGTGATTGGATTTGGATTTGAAGGGAATGTTCAAGTATTTGCGAAATTTGAAATTTGAAAGATATTCGTTATGCTTTTCATTTGGGGTAATTAATTCATGATGTGATGTGATGTGATGTGGTGGGTGGTGCATGTTTAATGGGGAATGTGTACACTTCTAATCTGCATTTTACTTTCCACTTTCCACACACAAACTCCTGTGAATGGACTGACTCCACACTCAACAGTCAGTAGTCAACAGTCAGTAGTGAGTGCATGTGGATTTGAATGAGGATGATGAAATATGAAATATGAGGGAATCCACTACTTGAATTTTAATGTGTGTTTCGGCTGTGGGTGTGGACGAGACGAGACGAGTGTGTGAGTGTGAGTGCGGGTTGGAGGTGTAAAATACCGTGTTTTCTGTTTTCCTCAGTCCGTTACAGGTCATAAATCATCATGTAACAATCTCCCAACATTCTCCATTGAATAGCCCCTCAAAAGTCTCTTTTCCTCTTTTGAACCTTCTTTGTGAATTCAGTTACACACAAAACGCACAAAACACATGAAGAGAAAGAGCGAAAATGCCAAAGTCAAAAATCCACTTTCCCTTTTATGAAATGTACAAAGTTAATTATTTTAAATTTTGCTCGGCTGTTCTCAAATCTCAAAGCATTCCCGTAACATTTGTATTGGTTAAATAATAATAATAACTGTTTTGAAAATTCCTGATAAAAATCCAGATTCAGACCAACTACATAAAAACGATAAGCCCATCTCATTCGCCGCACTCCTTACCAAATGTGACGAGGTCAGTGAGTGAACTGAAGATGCCGTTAGAAGCTGGACATCTCGAGAGTGGAACGGCTAAAGTTCGTTGTGTGGTACGTCTTCAGTTTTGTACAAATAGTAAAAATATCAAACCATCGGATCGGAAATTCTGAAATGGGTCATGTAAATAATCCTGGTTTTTATCGTGTGTTTTGTAGGCGAGTATTTTCGCTGTGGTGCATCAAGATGGACATGAGACGATTGTGGGGAATGCGAGAACTGGGGTAGACCTTCGATCAACATCCAGTTTAAGGGCGATTGACGATCGTGAAGCTCTCATTTTAGGTAAGTTCAGTTCTTTTCATTTCACTAATTAAAATTGAGTTTTATGCGCCCTTAAGAATTTGTCTAGCTTTTTTCTACTCTCTTCTGCGATCGTAACATCAAAAATTGAAATTGGAATTGAAATGTTTATTCTTTTATTGTTGTGTGTACGTCACATTCAATATTCAGTATTCGTTTACCTTTGCGCATAGTTTGCAGTTTATTGTGTAAAGTTTTATTATCCTAAAAATAAGAGGTTTTGGAATTATCAGTCATCACTCCGAACTCCGAACTGCATTCTCTCGTATTCGATAAATACAGATAAATATACTTTTGTAACTTGGTTATACAAGAACAGGATTTGAGAACAATGCCCTCCGTGTGCATTTCCATGAATTATTTTATTCCCTATTGTATTCTTGTTATTCAGCCGGTGCATAATGCATAAACAATTAATAACATGTAATACGCAGTAATTTTGAGTTTTGAGTTTGCAGATTCCAGATTGAGAAACAACACAGTTTTAGCTAAGCCTCTTTGTGACTACTTAAAATGACTCATCGGGAGTGAATGCTTCAATAAGTCCAAAATAACTAACACGATATTTCAAAACATGCTTCCATTTTCCATTTCCCATGCATTTTCAATTTCCATTGTATTTTAAATCCTCATTTGTAATCTTCATACTTCCAAAATACAAAGTACAACTCGTTTCTATAATTTCTGAGATTTATCGTTTATCGAAACTCATTAGAAATTAGAAGAGGACACTACACAAAATAGAAAATGTATTTTTATTCTGTATTATTTATTTACCCTTAATTTTTCCCTGTGAATGATTTCAGTTCGAGGTGGAAGTTCAATAAATGGAGAGAATCCACTTGTTCTCCTTCTCTCCATCGTCATCAGCCTCACTTTCTTCCCTCTCAACTTGAGATAGACAAACAAACAACAAACAAGCAAACGGATGATATTCCACCGATCACAGATCACAGATCCGGTTGAATCCAACAACGAGGAACAATCCACAATCTACATGAAAGTATTCATTTGTGTAGCTCCCATTTCCCATTCCCCACCGATTTTCCGATCCCCCTCAACACAAACGACAGACAAAACAAAGAACCGCCTTCACCTAGTAAAAGTATTCCTAACAACTACGAACTATGAGAAACAAAGGAACGGCACTAGAATCTAAAAACTATTATAAACTAGAACCAACAAACAACTGATACATAATAATTATTGACCTCCTCATAAAAGCTCTAGTTTGAATTAGACTAGAAACTAGAATAACAAATAAATAATTATTCATTAGTTATTTAAATAACTAACAAGAATGTATTCAAGATTCAAGATTCAAGCCGCTGTAACTTGAAACGAACATCAAAAATCCAACACGAAAAAGTGTAGCTCACTCAGATTAATTTGAACATGATGTAATTAGATAATTAATTAATTTTTGTTATTTATACACAGAGCACACAATTTTTTACTGTAATAATAAGGATAATGATTATTGTTGTTACATTATTAATTATTATTATTATTATTTTAGCAGTAAATGATAAAGCGTTAGAGGTAGAGTAGGTAAAAATGACTAATGACATATCACGATGAAGAAACAAAAATCCAAGGGAGAGGAAAAAGAACGAATAAAATATTAACTAATACAAAAAAATGTACATGTACTGTAACATTGTATTTTAATATACTAACTACAACTACTATTCATAAAATATTATATTATCTACATACATTATTATAGAGTGTAGAATAAAACAAGAGTGTACAGTTTTTGATTGAATAGTTAAAATGTATTAAATATACGAGATGAATATTTATTTATAGATGCATTTATTTGCGTAAATTGTTGAAAACTATTCAATCAAATGTTAAACATAATTAATAAATCAATGTAAAAGTATGTGCATTTAGATACTTGTTATGTGTATCTTGAGCTAATGTAGTTTTATGCACAAAAAATTATAGAACAATGTATCTTTTTTGCTATGATTTTAATTTCGTGGTGTTTCGTGAAATCAGTCCTTTTTTTTAAGAATTTCGATTCTCATCTTTCAACTTTCTCTTTATTTGTGCATTTAGAATTTAAAAGCTCTTGTGAAAAAAGCATTCGAAACAATCGAATACTTTTTAAAATTGAACACGAATTTTTCTGAGAAGTTTATCATTTTTATATCCTTTATTTTTATCATTTCCAGTGATACGAAAATAGAACATGCTACTAAAAAAAGGAGGGAGCGTGTACTCTGTTATAAAAAGTATACTAAATATTATATAAACTATACATATTGCATAATATATAGAAACTAAAATAGAAATAGAACTACAAGTAAATTAAAACATGCATAAATGTAACATGTAAATATTATGTAAAAAATATGCTACATAATAATGAAATATCAAATATCAAGTTTATATCGGTCTCTTATTTAACAATAACAATAAAATAAAAAAGTTGTATGACGATGTTTTAAAAAACATTAAGGAAGTTTTCCTCTATTTTCATATTCTTTCATCTCCTTTGATTTCATAATATTTCATTTTCATACATGTTTACTTTTCTTTTATTTTCCTTTCTTCGTGGGGTTTAAAAATTAATAATTTATTTTTTCTCCTCTTGTTCAAAGAAATGTGTGGTAATGGTAATCGTAATAATAATAATCTTATCTATTTTAGGACTTATTTATGAGTTTTGTGTTTTGTTTGTTTTGTTTTGTGTTGTGTTTTGTGTGGTTATGGATTATTACATATTATTATGGTTTGTGTTTTGTGTGGTGAAAATGGGGACCGACACCGACCTGAAATCCCACAGAAATAATGTAGCACACGAAAACTCTGTTCTCTGTTTCTAATCACAAGTTGTGAAGTTGTGATAGTGGTCAAGGAAGAAAAGGAGTAAAAGGGAAAGGAAAACAGAGAAAGGAGTGAGTGCGACTGGGAATGAGTAAGTACCGTGCCGTTTCTCTCTCTCTCTCTCTCTCTCTTTCTGTTTCTCTTTGGGCTTCTGGATGGAACATTAAATGACTCTTTTATTATTATGTAGTCGAGGAGCTCTTAATTTACTATTCTGAATCTACTTCCAAACTCCACACAACATGAATCGGCTGTGGGCACACCAAAAACAAAAAGAAATCCATCCGCGACATCAATCAACACTGATAAAAATGCAGAGAGTTTCAAAACTTTAGTCTCGAGTCTAAAGTCCAAAATCTCGAGTGTTGAGTGTTGAAAGTTGAAAGTGTTGACCATGTTAATCCAGATTAGAATCATGACTTTACTTTTCTTTGTACTTGTGACTTTTGACTCTGTGGGAGTTGATGCCACGTAAATATTAATATATGAGTCACAGCCTTATATTTTTTGAATTTGTTTGTTTGTTTGTTTGTTTCACTTTATTAACGTGCTAAGTCATTCAGTACAAAATGTATTGGTTTTCAAAGACGAGCACAAAAAATTATTACACGAGTCGTAGATATTTTGTATTTTGTGGTAGCAAAATACAACCATAATATTATTAAATGTATGCAAAACCTTTGTGAATTCTAAACTCTAAACTGTTACTGTTTAACTTTTGTCTACATCCTCAATTCTAAATTCTAAATTCTAAACTCCAGAGTCCAGAGTCTAGACGAATGAATCAATTTTGTTTCCAGTTTTGAGGTTTTATTCAGTTTGTTTATGCAGATGAGGAGAAAACCTCGAAAATGGACGGTGGACTTTAATGAGCTGGGATTTGGGATGGACACACAAATTGTTAATTTGGTTACCATTTTAATTTGAATCCTTTTGTTTTTCAACATGTTTCTAGCTTTTGAATCCGTTTGTAATTTGTTTTTGCGTGTGCAGTGTGCAGTGCAGTGTGAGCTGAAGACAACAGACACCAGAAAATAGAATGTGAAAACTAGCGGAAGAGGACTCAGAAGCTGAAGGAGGTAAAAATGCGTAAAATTTAGAATGTACACGCACAAACTAACGAGAAATTTACATGATTTTATTACTTGTCATTTCTAGTTTTCTACTCTTTTACTTTTGTACAGGAGAAACTGAATGAGAAAGGAGGAGGCGCAAAACATGTGTTTCCAATCAACTTTCAATTTAGAGTGAAGAATGGATGACCATCTAAAAGCTAAATACTTTCACTCACGATCTGCTTTCTAGAGACAATATTATGTGTGTATTTTGTTTTTTGTTGTAGTTTGTAGCGACACAAGGCACAAGACAAAAGTCATTTCTACTTCAAACTTTCTACTTTCATCACACTTTTTCTCCCTCCAATTTTTTTGGATAGACACTTGAGCTGAATAATTCCCCAAGAGGAAGAGTCGAGAGTTTTCTTTTCACTCACCAACTTTTAACTTTACCGAAGGATGGATTACAGATACTCAATACAAAATTCATGCATAAAAGTCTCCAGCTATTAGTTTTACATTTTACATCTACGATTTCAGGTATTTTTCCTATAGATTTATTTATCATAGTCAAAAGTCAAAAGGCATGTAGGAAAATATTTATAAAATCTCTCTCGGAATTCATCTCCACACAACCTTTTTTGTTCTCCTTGTGCCTCGAGACTCGAGTCTCGAGACTTTTGTGACTTATGATGAAAGTTAGTGTGAGTGACTCGGTGGAGGGAAATCATTAGTCAATGACTTGAAAATAAAAGAGAACCTGTTCAATGTTCAGTCTTCAGTTTTCAGTGTTCAGGTATAGTTCAGTTTTAGAGGTTAAAAAGGATTTAGTGAAGAAAAGGTTCTTTTTACTTTTTACTTTTTACACACAATGTACAATGTACATTTTGTACATAAAAGTATTAGAGTTGAGAGTTGAGAATAGTGGAAAGTGGGAAAAGTGAAGGAGGGAAATAATAAAGTGATTCAAATTCAGGAGAAAGGAGAAAGAGGCAGAGTTATTTTGTTCTTTTTTGACTTTGACTTTTGGACTGTTCACTGTTTAGTGTTTAGTTTTTAGTGTTCAGCGCTCAGCGTTCAGTGTTGAGTGTGTGATGGAAGAAGGATGATGATGGTAAAAAAGTATAGGTATACGATCTACAATTACACTGACAAGAGTTTATATTCAGTATTCAGTATTGAGCATTCAGTTCTGTATTCTGTAGCATGTAGTGGATTTAGTGGGATGAGTTTAGAGTTTAGCAGATGGATGAACCGTCTGGGTGTGCTTATTCTGTATTCTGTACTCTGCAGGATATAGTGAAATGTAGGTATGAAATGGTGTGATGTGGTTTTTGTGTGGTGTTCTGTGCTGTGTCATTTGAGAAAAAGGAGTGAAAGTGTGAAAAACACAAGAAACTCATCATGTTAATGGAGAGCAGTTCTCGTAATGCCCAAAAAAGAAGTTGTTATAAATGCTTTTATTCTAAAAGACATGTTGAAAATCCGTAGAGAATTCTTCTTTCTCTTTCTCCAGTGAAGATATCTTCTTCTCCTACTTCTTCTTGTTCTTCTGGGGCTTTGAGAAACCTGTTACTCACATGAATCAAGCACTTGACACACCAAGTCAAGCCCATTACCTTACTTTTCCCATTTCTCTCTTTCTCTCTCTGTCTCTCGTTTTCACCTCACTCTGTCTTTTCCCTTGAAAATGTAAAATGTAAAAAAGGAGGTTTTTGTAGAGCGGAGAAGAGAGAACACATCTGAGATGATGGTGAACATTATTTACAAATTCAACCAATCTTCCATCCTCCACATCCTCAACTTTTCAAAATCATGTCTAATTTCCTCACCGCTACTTCTTCTTGATCTCTCACTCACTCACTCCTGTCTCCTGTCACACCATAAACCATACCACTAACCACTACATCCTACATTTTACCAGGCTCCTCCATAAAATCCTACTTTTAACCAGGTGCTCAATGCTCAATGCTCAATCCACACAGCTTTTCCGATTTCTAAAAGGATAGATACGCTCCAATTTTCTCCTTCTTCCAAGCAGTAATAGTAATGATTATTATTACCAGTCGAATTTTGAATTTATACCCGTCAAGTGGTTCATAATGGAGAATAAATAACTTGTGATAATAAAATAAAATACGGACCATTTTGGTAATTAGTAAATAAAATGTGTCGTAGATTTATCGGGATGATAAACTTGTGGATCGTGGAAATTTTAGCCTTGTGGAGGTGCAGATTGTAGATTCAAGATTCTAGATATTGTGAATTGTGAAACTGCAGGCTGCTCCTGGTTCCTGGTGTTTCCAATATGTGATATGTGATATTATTATGCATCGGTAGTACAATAAATATGCGGAGAGGAGTGGAACATGTGTAAAGATGCAGTGATACATGGTTGGAGTTGGAATTAGCATTACAGACTCCTGTCTGGTGGATTCTAATGGTTTCTACATGTCATATGTGTGTTGTTGTCTTGTGTTTTGGTGTGTTGTGTTTTGGTGTAGGATACATTTGACTGGAGGCAGAAGAAGCACAAGTTGGGTTTAGATAAGGATCCTCTTCTCTCTCTCCCTCTCTCTCTTTTCCTCTTGCTCTTTTATCCCTTCTTATAATACAATAATTAGCTAATGAACAGTCGGTCGATACTCTTTCCCCTTCTCTCCCTCTGCCTTCATCATCATCTTGTTCTTTTCCTCCAAACTCCAAACAGAAACACACACAAGACAAAAAGATGCACAGATGCAGATGGACGGATTGGACTGGAATGTATGAGATGGAGCAGGAGACAAGACACAAGAGCGGCGTGTAATACATTGTTAAACGTTCACGTTACACCTAACTCGCCTCTCTTATCATCATCATCATCATGATCATGACTATTATGACTCTTCCTGGCTCAATTTTATCCGGACCAATACAATCCTGTGGAGTGGACTTTCCGCTACATGCAGCAAACACACGTGCACGCACACAGCTTCTGGGGTAAACAGAGAAATGGGGGAGGCGTATGAGCATATGCATTTGAAGAGGATGAAACACAATATGTCCAAAAAGTATGTACAGGTTCAGAATTAGAGAAATCCTACACATTAAACTCCAGTGTTCACTAATGTTGTTGTAGTTGTTCCTCTCTTTCCTCTTGTAATTGGTCCGCTTTATGCAGCTCCAATCCACATCCATTTTGTCCCTATGATTTGATTAGCTGCACCTGATGACCTTTAACTCTTCGCCTCTCAGGGTGACCATCTCCATTCTCCATATCCATATCAATTCCACCCTCCTCCTCCTCATCCGCTCACTCACTCCTTCTGTCATTCATTCTCATCACTCCAAACTCCACTCTCAAGACTCTACTGGAGAACCGAGAATCAAGAGTCGAGAGTCAACTGGACAATTCAAGTCAACGACCGAACAAATTACAAAATAAGGAAAAAATGAGTCTCTCTTTCTTTTCCCGTTGTACGCACCAAGCACCAAAGGACTGGAGAGAGGACGGTGTGGACTGTAAAATGGACATGTGTGTGGATTGGGGATAAATTGCATTCCGATTCCGAGTGTACTTTTGTAATGTGTAATGTGGGCTGTGGGCTGTGCGTGAGGGAAAATTGAGAATCGAGTATTGAGTCACCAGAGAATTTCCCCGTCTCTTTTACTCTTTTACTTTTATATCAATTGATGTAACAGTAAAAACTCGTGTCATAATTGAACTCTTTCTTTTTCACTTGATGCTCCATGCTCCACATGTAAACGCAATGCACATGTATGATGGCGGACACCAGCAGCCAACATCAGTTCATAGTCACACACATGTAAAGACAAAAGTATACAATATAAAATGTACCTCTACGCATTTTGTACTTTGAACTTGAACACTCGTCCTGTTCCTTGTTTCATTTAAAATGAGTGCCCTTTAGAAATTCCCCCTCCAGTCACTCTTCTTCCTCTTTCTGCCTCCTTCTCCCTCTTTTGTCCTCTTGCCAATCATTGAATGCTGAATTTTCTTTGCTGTACTACATAATACATTTTACACGCACTGCGTATATGCAGATATATTCAGCATTGTTGTACATACTCTTGTGCTTTCCATCCTCCATTTCCCATACATGTATTTTTAAACACGAAAATGAAAATCATGTCTGCATTCTGTAGGAATCCTGCAAACAGTAGAAACTAGAGACTTGTTGAGTACTGAACAATTCTTTCCAGGTATTTTAGATTTTCATCCTAATTTCTAAGTGCTATTCATCCTCTTTTCTCTTTGGTTTAAAGGGTAAAGGTTCAAAAGATGCCAATTTGATTTTGATTTTTACTACTTGATATTTAAGTGTAATTATGTAAAAAGTAAAGAGCAAAAAGTAAAGTGAAAAGAGTAAACAGGAATTTACATACATCTTTACATGTGCAGATATCAGGGAAAAGTAATGAACAGTGAGTGATTTCAACTTTTGATATTGGAAGTTGGAAGTGCATCGAGTTTATCATGTTCTAAAATCTGAAACCTATACTTTGTACTTTATAAAATGAAATGTACGAAGTAGAAAATCAAGTAAAAGGATGATACTGCAACCGTTGTTTGAAAATTGAATTTTGTTTTTCTCTCTTCCCCTCTTTTTTCCTCCTTCCCTTTTATCTTTTATATTCATTTTATAGATTAGTGACACAAGTCTGCAGTGTACAATCTATAATCTATAGGTATATCTCATAATACAATTGCTTTTTCCTATGAATATCAACTCTGTTCAATACTCTCTTTCTTTTTCTCTCTTTCTCTCCTTTTCTTTCTTTCTCGGCCGTGTACAAGAATAATAGATGCAGAGTAAAATGAATATTTCCTCCATTTGACATTCTTCCTCCTTGTTCCCACGATTAAAATGACTCCTCACACGAGATACACCAAAAACAGAAAACATGTACAAAGTACAAAGTACAAAATAAAAAGAGATACGCCATTTCCCATCCGTTATTTGGTATTTGTTATTCATTTTCCTTGGCCCTGTCTTCATGAGCCATCACGCTATTATCACATTCTATTTCCCATTCCCCATTTCCCTCTTTATTAATCACTGGATAAACAGATGGATCCCAGTCCGCCAGGTTGACAAGAGACAGGAGAGAACAGGGAAAAGGGAAAAGGGAATCCTGACCCGTGACTAGTGGTGACTCTCTCTTTCTTTTTCTCTCTCTTCAACTTCATAGTAATTGCATCCTATTTTCCCTCTCATTTACTTGCAGACCTACCAAATCAAATAATAAATAATAATAACCATCATCAACTTCTTCTTTCTCTTTCAGCAAACACAAAACTGTCAAAAATGAAGACTGCTGCAGATTTTCCGTTCACTTTCAATTCAATATTTACCTTTTATGTTTTATGTACACGCCAAAATTGAAAGAATTTGACAAAAAATTAGCAGAGTTTAACAAGATTCTTTTAACAAGACAGTTTTTTACATGTCAATCTGAGAGTGAATCCTGCAAAGGAAAATTTATGTGACCTTTGTGACTTTTGGCGTGAATATTTATTTATTATTTGACAAATCCGATGAATTTCAAATAGATGACATGAGATGAGACAAACTACAAAATGTCTCGTTGAAACTCGTTCAAGTGTTTCGGTGGGAATTCAAAGTCGTTTCGTCGTTTCAAAGTTTCAAAGCTGGACAGAGGAATGAAAAGGGGATATCCGAAACTAATTTCATACACTTTGTGACTATTTCAACATTTTTACACTTGAAGTTCCACCCTTCTTTTTCCTCCCCGTTTTCTTTCTCTCTCTCGAAAGTCCAAAGTTTCTCTCCTCTTTTTCTGTGTTGTGGACTGTGAACTGTATTTTGTATTTAGTATTTACTCTTGGCTTTTCACTTGTTTGTTAACTCGAATTTTCCCTGTAGAAGGAAAAAATCATGGATTCTGCTGAATGTCTGTGTTTGTGTCTGTGAAAGCGTGTTCATGTTTGGAGTTTGCAGACAAAGGAAAGTGTAGTTTTCCAGAGTACTTGAAAATGAAATTGAAGATGTAGAATGTGGAAATCGGAAGAATGGCTCGTTTCTGTTGCTAAATTAGATTACATTAGAGTTTAGAGTAGACACAACATTCCATTCTCCATTCTCCATTCTCCACTTTCAACATTCAACGCAATTCTCAATTCTCTCTGTTTGACTCGAGTTTTATCGTCTGGTATTTTGAATATTACAAGTACAAAAAATCTCAATCCAAATTCAAACCGTTTGTACTTTTACACAATTTGGATTTGGATTTTGGAATTTGGTGGGTTCTCATCTGACCTGTTTTTTCTCGCTCTTTGTTATTGTGTCCGATAGTTCTTTTCTTTTGCTCTGCTCCAGTTTCTGAACTGTTGCGGGGAAAGTTTGGTTGTTGGCTCATGAAGACATCTGCATACATTTTCTATTTTCTATTCTCTATTCTACTTTGCTCCTGCATAATACATTTTCCTTTCCTTCTCGCCTCATTTCTATCTTTGGTGTTGATTTTAGTACGATCAAGAATCAAGAATCAAGACGGAGAACAGCGAGAGAAGAGACCAAGAGACAAAGATAGAAATAGAAATAGAAAATGTCCGAGTAAGCAACAATAGCTTCAAATTTCATGAAATTTTGAACAAGGTTTCGCCAGTGAGTCCATGTTTTTATTGCATGATATTCCGATGGAAGGGAAAAGAAGAAGAAGAAGAAACAAAAGAGATGGGGAGAAACCAAAAGAAAAGGAGGGTTGGGAAAGCGAGAAACTTTTTAAATCGTTTCATTCTCACTTGTTCCTTGGATTCACTTCAGAGTTGAGAGTTCACAGAGAAATAAATAGAATAATCTATTGGCTCAACATTTTCATTTTCTCTTTCATTTGTGAATTTCCTCTGACTCCAAACTCTACATTTTGCATATTTGTTTGTTGGTTTGTTTGCTTGTTTGTGTTTGGAAGAGAAAAGAAAGAGAACAGAGAAAAGTGTACATGTAAAAAGAAAGAAAGAATCGGAATTTGTTGGTGTTGGTGTGCGGAAGTTTGAAGGTGGGTTTGAAATTTGGAATGTTAACTTTGTTTCTTTTCTGCTGTTCTTTGTCTGTACAGTCAAATAATTCCCTTTTTCTACTTTTTACTTTCTCCTTTCCAGTTTGGAATTTGGAGTTGCGAGTGTCACCTTGATTAAAGTTTCAGAAGTGGGCTCAATCTCCCTCTTTCTACATAAACCTCTCCTTTTAATGTGTACTCTTAATTAGCAAATAAAGAACTTTGACTTTCTTTCTTTCTTCTCTGCTTTAGCTTTGTCTTGGCCTCATCGGCCTAAATTCAGCCACCCTACACAAACAAAAACATGCACCGACTCCAAACTCCAGACTCAATTCTCAATGTCCATTTAAATATGAATAGAGAGGAGCGAGGAGCGGTAATAAACTCCAATTCAAAGTTTTTCCAATTTCTTCTTCTTTCCTCTTTTTTTAGTCCAAAACCAAAAACCTCTAATCCTTTTTCCCTGGTTTTTCCCATTTTGTTTTATCTGGAATTTCAAACTCTGTTTCCTTCCGTTTGTCCGTCCTCACCCCTTTTTTCATTTCCAGATTCTTGGATTCATTATCACGGCTCTTAAATCTACACGCTGTTGACTGTGGAGTGTTGACAGTTGACTCTGACCTATCTGCAACAAAAGAGATGTGTGTGTGTGTGTGAGTTGCAGTGTAAATACATATCAAAAACTTTTTCTCATTTTGTTGACCAAGAGAAGGAGAATAAAAAGAAGAGGAAGAAAGAAAATTGGCTTTTATAATGACTAAATTCTTTTCTCCCTTCTTTTTTATTCCGTCTCTTTCCTCTTTCTGCTTTCCGCATTTGAGATTTGAGATTCGAGAGGGTTACAATTTACCATTTACAATTTACAACTCAAGTGCAAACTGCACATTTTCAAATATTTCCACACCCAACTCAATAAATTTCTTCTTTTTTTTATTATTTTGTTCGCCTTTGTTAAAAGTTTTGAGTTTACAGTTTATTGGGTTGATTTGGAACGGTTTTAATTTAAAAATTAATGGGGTGTGCAGCCAGCACGGGTTTACTTTTAATTTTTAACATCCCCCTGTGTTTTTTTGGGCAGAGTAACTACAAAATATTAGGCAAAAAGATACAGTTTTGTTTTTTTTACAAGGAAAAGAGAGGATTTTCCTAGAAATAAAGACAGGAAGAAAGAAAGAAAGAAAGAAAGGAGGAACGTGCCTGGTCTATTAATGTTAATATGTTGGAAGTTTTGAGTTTTGGGTTTGGGATTCATGTCTCACGTGTGATGTGTGAGCGGAGATGAAATAAAATGAAGAGGAGGAACATGACAGATGAATTTCTTTTAATTCACACAACATTTTGCAGGATTTGCTCAGAGCTGAATACATAGAAAAATATACTCTTTGCTCTACAGTTCCAGTTCTAGTTTTAGTTCCTGTTTCTGTTTCTGTTGCCGTGAGTAAAGTACTGGACTCTACTGAAATTGGGCTGTTGCTCTCGGACGGACTAGTGAATAGTGAAAAAGAGTGAAGAGAACTTCAAAGGGATCGTCGGAATGTTGTGCTGCGTTGAGTATTGAGTATTGAGTGTACATGAAATGGACAGTGTTTCACTTGAGGATTTTGATCATGTGTTGGTTGTGGAGGAAACTATTTGTATTTGTATTCCAAAGTGAACTGACCACTTTATCTGCTTCGACCATCTGTCAAACTGCTCTTTCTCTTCTCTCTCTTTTCTCCTTTTTCTCTTCTCTCTCCCTGCTCCCAGCTTTTCCTCTACTTTCTTTCCCTTTTTTCACTGCACTGCCAAAAATCCGGAAGCCAAAAAAACTGGATCTATAACGTGTTCTGTTTTGTTGTGTCTACCTGATCGCCCATCGCTCCCGCCGAACATCTCTCAATTCTCAATACTCAGTACAACCACAAGAACAGAGTAAAATACTCCCAAACACACCGAGAGTCGTTTCATTCAACCCACTTTGTACACTTTATTTTATTTTACTTATTCCTCCGCCATTCTCTAATGTGCGCTGTACATTCTACACTGTACGCTGTTTTATCTCCTCCTTTTGTACTCGGATATTCCGATCAGGTTCATTCTGCAACCCATGATTTATTGTCACTGTCATGAGTCTAATTATTACTCTTTTCTCTGTCCAACCTCAACCTCAACTTACAACTTACACAAACATGTCCTCTCCAGTCTCCAGTCAAAAATCAAAAATCAAAAGAGTAAAGCAACTCACTCACAATTCACAACAATACTCGTTACATCATTAACTAAAATCCTATTTAAAACCCCAATTTTCCTCCCATTATCAACTGCTTGTAAATACTTTAATAAAAGTTAATTGTGTGAGCCTTAATTTTTTTTGATGATTGACATTCATTGGCTTTTTTCTTTTTTACTAGTAAAAGGTAAAAACGAGGATTTCAAAGGGTAATAATTATTATTATTATTGTTAATACTACGACTTAAAAAGTAGGTAACTACAGCGCGTGTTTGTCTGTGTATGTAATGTGTAATGCGTATGAGCGAAGAGTGAAGAGTTTAGCTTGTAGCTACTTTGAGCTGTTGAGCTGTTGAAGTTCAAAGTCGTGAAAACAATCTATTGAACTGAATTTGGTATTTGTAAACATTCTCCATTGTAAATAAATCTAGTCTGTACTTTGTAAATAGTAAATACTGTGTTATTCCTTATAACTTTTAATATATTGAATTGAATAATAAATAATGAGAAAAGAGGTTCCAAGAATTTTGTGAGTCATATTGTCACCGCTCATTCATTTCGTTTCATTCAGGGACGACGGTGCATTCTCAATTCTCAATCACTAAAATATTAAATGTGAAATATAGAACATTGAATAAATAATAAATACAAAAAGTTAAATACCGTTTCACACAAGTGCGAAACCATGACTAAAAGTAAATTAAAACACGTTACATGCGTCAACCATCACTTGCTCCGACCAAATGCAATCAAACGGATTTCCATCCACATTTCTATATTTTAAATAATAAATAATTCCCTTTAAAAATAGAGTAGTAGAAAACAAAAAATAAGAATATAGCTTGAAAATCCTACTTAAAAAATGGGACAGTCGAGTAGTTTACACAAATATTATCATCATCATTTTGATAAAGTCCCAGCTTCCGTTTCAGAAGACCACAATGCCTCGGGATTTTATCAAGAGAGACGAAGGGACGCTGGAGAAACTTACAGTCCGGCTGCAGTACTTCTTCTCCTCCTTTTCTTCCTCGTCCTGAGTGCAATCGCCATCTTATTTTACTTGTGGAGAAAAAATGGGTAACCAATTTAAATACAAGAATTTAACATGTACATTTTTCTGAGATGTTTTTCAAACTTGAACGTGGTTTCATATATTTGCATTTTAAATAGTTATCCGCCGATGAGTTTGGTGTGTGCTCATTTCCCAGAAATTAAAATGCCGGCTGTGCCGACTGTCATCACTAGTTGTTTCCAGAGAATCTCCTCCGTTTTGTCTCCATTCACTTTACCCTTTTCCCGATTCTCCAACGAGCATTCAAACTCGGGCTCAAACTCAAACTCTGGTCGTCCTCAAACGTTTGTGGACGGTGGTTTTGTGAGTCGGACGAGACCGGTGACGGAGAATGTGGATGCAGTTTGGCCAACAAAAACAGGGTTGACAGTTCCAGTTTCAGTTCCATTTCCAGCTCCAGCTCCAATTTCCGGCCAAACCAACAACTCGGACCCTCTAAACATCTCAATCCCCGCTTTGCCGATGGTCAACGGATATTCCAACCAAGTTTATGGTGTGGTGGACGTTCAGAGTCAGGCTCAATCTCAATCTCAATCTCAAGTTCAAGGTGGTGTTGGCTTCACCGCTTTTGCTGTTGCTGGTAACGAACTCACGTTTGACAAGAGACCAAATGGAAATGGTCGGGCAATCATTCAAGTGGACGCGTGTGTAAATTCTGTAAATCCTGCAAATCCTGTAAATGCTGGGACAGAACACAAGGAAAATTCATGTGAAGAGCCCGTTTATGCTGCAATTGAGGTAAATACACACAAAATACAAAATACTTACAGGAACAGAATTAGCCATAATTTTATACAATTAGTCATAATAAACTCATTACAACGGGGAATTATTATTTATTACAGGTTTCAAATGACTATGAAACACTTTAGGATCTCAATCCATTTTCTGGAAAGTGAACACAACTACAGTTTTCTTCTGCACATGAAACATGAACCGTCCCAGTCAGTTTTATTGGGGAAAATGCAACACGCTTTTGTGAGTTGTGAGCTGGGAGAATCTTCTATTTACATTTTCCATCTTTTTAAGTTTGTTCATCTCCATAATTTTACCTTTTTAAGTTTGTACTTTGTACTGTAGCTTTGGTTTCGGTTCATGAAAATCTTTTATTTATGATTTATGATATTATGAACTTTGGACAAAGAAGTCTTTTTAAAATGTAGAAGCTACAAGTATAACGTTGTTGATGTTGAATATTGAATATGCGTCATTCGTATTATTGATAAAATGATCTACTGTAATGTAATGTAATATTATGCTAGTGTATTTCTTATTATTTATACTGCAGATTCTAATGTATAATTTTATGCGAGTGAGACATTTGAAATTCTGCATGTGATCTTTGTTATCATTTATCACTTTATCATGTAAATTTCATGCACCAACATAAAACATAAAAACACGTTGTAAACACGTTGTAAATAAATACATTTATTTTTTCAGCCAAGTAAATAAATACATGGACAAGAGTTCACGTTGTCCATGCCTGATATGATTTAAGTTCATGTGATGTGTTTTGATGTGTTTAATGTGTACTGTCTCATTTTATTTACCATATTTTGGTGATAAACATACTGAAGTACTCTCCGTATGCACAAGATTGATAAGCTGCGGCCCGTTTTAATTGGTCAATGCCGTCTCATCCCATTAAAAAGTAAAATGCATCATACAAAATACAAATACAAATTATAACACAAATGGACAAATGACAAATGTAAAAAGTATAAAGAAATGTCATCACTTGATTTATTCATAGTTTATATTTTATATACCATTATATGAAATATGAAATTAATATTAATACTTAATACATTACAAAATATAAAAGTTGCAATTTTTTCTTTTTTTCTACCTTTACCTTTTTTTGCCAACATTTTTTATCCACTGTTTTTTTGACACTTGACACTCCGTTTTACATTTTACATGCACCATGTGCACTTGAGTCTTGGCTCTTGGCTTTGACTTGACTGGACTTGTTTTCGCCTTTTGCAAAAGTTGGATCATTTTTTGTATAAAAATGGGAACGTGTAGATTATAGTAATTAGTTATAATTATTACTGATTCAGTTTTTCCAGTTCAGAATGTACTATATAAATCATACATATGCTTCAAAGTTGCGTGTCCATTATCCATGTACGAAATACATTTTCATGCTGGGAATTCCAATTAGTTTTTCACTACAAAACTCAACACTCAACGCTCAACCAGCTTCAGTTCCAGCTACCAGTAATGATTTTATTGCATAGTAATTTCTGAAGAGGAAAAGGGGGAAATCAAAAATCAACATCAACAAAAAGAAGATTGTCCAGTAAAAGTAGTATTTTTTCAGTTTTTTGCCTTTTGATTCTACTATGTATTCTTCTATAAATGTACAGTGTATTATACAGCAGTATTTAAATTCTTTAAAAATTTCCCACTCTCTTTGACTCGCAAATGGAGAGTAGACTTGAGAATGAACGTACGATTATAATTATAATTATTGTTTGTTGCACAGCTCTCTTGTCTTCAGCTCCTGACTGCTGACTTGTGATTTGTGATTTGAATTTTTAATGCTAGATAAATACCCTTATTGTTTGGTAACTTTTTAGACAAGGGAACTAAGTAGAACAACTAGAACTAGAACTTCTGGAGTATTTCTTACGCTATACAAAATACAAGTACTTACGCACGCCACATTCCAAATTTTACACGTTACTTTTTACAAATGTGCATAATTGCGTGTAGATATTTGATTTGTCTGCTAGAATGCCAATGACCTTTATTACTTTGTCTTCTTGTGTTTTGTGTCCTAATAAAAAAATCAAAAATGCATAATATTTCATCATCCACTTCCTCTATAAACATCAATTTTATCTTGTCTCTGTACAACTCGGACTCATGACGGTTCCAAAATCATAAACCCCACAAAAATACAATGGACAATGGAGCGTTTCATAATTACCACACAAGACAATACAATGACAAAACTGAATTGTTCGTGATACTTAATATTTTTGCATTAATTCCAAATTCTAAAGGTTGCATCAGGTTTCTTGAGAAGTCAGAAATTATGATAATCATTATTTTGTGAATTGTGAATACAAAGGGTAAACAAGATAATTATTATTCTTAATTTTACAGATAAAATCCTCATTGTTTTCAAATTTCAAATCCATTTTGTCATTTTAGTACATGCAAACAGGGGATTTAAAATGGAGGAAATTACTATTTACATGAGCATAACTTCTCAGCGTCCGCATTCCATAGTTCATAATTCATAATATAGAATATGCAATTTATTATGATCAGAATGCACAAGTTTTGTTTTTGTACATGAAAAATGATAGGAGTAAACATCTATTTAAAGCTAAGTAATGAAGCATGAAATTTCCAGAATCACCCTGCACTCGTCTTTTTTCCTTGAGAACTGAGAATTGCATGTAATTACATTGTACATAAAACATAATAAAACAGGTAAACATCATATTTATCGAACCACGTGATATTATTTACTATTTACGCAAAACAAAGATTTATCATGTTCATAGCACAATTATTTACGTATCACGTACCTTGTCTGTGTGGTTTGTTTGTCCGTTTTTTTCATACGTTTCAAGGATTCTGCACACTTCTGATTTCTGATGTACCTACAAAGTGAATGAGAGAGAGATGGTAAAACCACCACTAAAAAATGCAACTGGATTTGTGTGTGTGCATCATGAAAGGGTTCATCAACTGATGGACATTTGAAGATTGGAATCCATCAGTTGTACTCAGTTTCTCACTTACGTATTTTGCATGCGTGATCTTGGATTCTTGGATTCTTCTCTTTGTTTGTAGCTTTGCTTTATTTCTTATCTCTTTTCCATTCATTCATTCATCCACAAACCAACAGCATCAAG
>JABASP010000713.1:0-42686 GCA_019776565.1 Sminthurinus signatus
TTAAAGGTAAAGAAAAGTAAAGTAATAAAAAAAGGTTTTATTCATCCGCATCAAAACCAAGTAAGGGATAAGACCGGATTTTGTATTGTGTATAATATTATGTGAATGCAGAAAAAAGTAAAACAAGAAGAAGATTATCTGCAGATTTCCAAACTTGTAAAGTGTATGATTTTTCATACTTGATACTTGATATCTGAAATTTGTACCATATTTCCAGTTTTGAGACTCGAGATTCTAGATTTACGGACAAGGTCTCTTTATGAAGAAAATGGACAGAAATAGGACAAAAGGACATAAATAAGTAATAAAAAGTTGATGATGCTCATTTTTCTCGTCCAAGTCCAAATCCAAATCCAAGTCCATAAAATATCAAATATCGAGTACGAAATCAGCATGTATATCGAGTATCTTGTACAATGTAAAATGTACAAAGTGCATACAGACTCTTTGGCATTTTTCTTGTAGAATGTAGAATGTAGAACTCTGCTCTATTGATTTTTAAAGTACCTGTATTTCCATTCCTTTCTCCTGTCCTTCCCCATTCTCCATTCTTCATTCTCCACTCTACGTGTCCTTTTCCTTTTCTTCCTGTCTCAATCTCCGTCGCTGTCAAGCCCCGAGCCATAATCAATAAAGTATGAAAAGAAACATATTTTGCGCGTTTTATTATGTCCACATTCCACATTGTAACATTGTAAAATGTACCTACAATCCAAACTCTAAACTCTCGAGTCTCGAGTCTTGACTCTACGCTGAACGTTGAACGCTGTACATGTGATGAGGTGCACGGATTTTATAAGGTTTACCTTGGTGAGTTTGAAGGGTCGTTAAGAGTTGAGAGTGGAGAAAGGACGATCGAGTATTGAAACTTTCCAGTTTGTAGTTTGTAGTTTGGAGTTGAGAGTTGAGAGGAAAGTGGTTCAAGCTGCAAGTTGAAGGTTGAAAGGCTTTAGGCTTTAGGATAGACACCAAGTTGGAAAAATGAAAATATAAGAGTACATCATGCACATAATCTTTTCCTACGTGCATAAAACACAGAGCTTGAAGTTTAGAGTCTATAGAGTCTACCACCGAAAAATGAGACTATCACTTACAGGTTACAGGTGCTTTTCCCTTCACACGACCTGCCACATATCTCATGAGTTTCCCTTTCAATAGCAATATCAATATCAATATCCAGATCATTTACATAAATTTACCATCTTTCTCTCTCTAAATCCTTCCTTCTCTGACTCATTCAACAGGTTTTCACGCGGACGGCCTTCTCGATCCAAATAATAACTCAACAGAGGAAGACGTCTCCTACTACTATACGGGTGAGGGGAGGACCACTGTCAGATTCAGTAAACTGTCTTACGCGGGGCCAATCGTCATGGGCATCGGAGGTGAGCATATTAAATATTAAGTATTTTTCACTGACTTGAATCTCGAATGCATTTTTTATTGATTTATTATTCATTGAACACTAGTTCAAAATGAGTAAAAACTATTAAAAATATGCTGCACAAAATCACACTGTGTTTTCTTTTGTTTTGTTAGCTAATTGTGTAATTTTCTACTTTGTACATTGTACATATTATATACCGTATTTTAGCATAGCTTCATTATTTAGTTTACTATGTTTACCTTGAAACAAGTAGAAAGAAAGAAAAACAGAAAGGATTGTAGGAGAAAAAAGAGGGAAGTGAAAGGAGACGAGAGGAGATAGAATTTCTAGTATCACAACCTTTTTCGTATATCTGTAATCTGTATCTTACAGGAGTTATTATTTCCAAAAGATATTGTTTTGTATTGTACTTTGTACTGTAATCTATAATGTATTGAGTATTGAGGTACTCTTGGGTTTGGGAATGAGTACGAGCATTTCTCATAAATTTCCCCAGGGAAGTGACAGCAGCAAGTAGACAGAAAGGAGGAAGAATGAGATTGGGAAGGAACAAGGTCCAAAATAAAGGCATATACAGAATACAGATATATCAGTATTTTAGGAATAAATGTCAATGAAGCAAAAGAAAGCAAGATTGTTTCAGATTTCCTCTTCTTTGTTATTTCACATTAGCTTGATACATTGATGCTGCTACAATCTTTGCGTACAATACTGTACAAGATACAAGATAAGTCTCATGTTTTAAGATACGTTTTACATCACAAGGAATGTCGAAAACAGAATATGCATGTAGTGCAGCAATAAATACTACACATTTCCACCACAAGTTACAAGGAAGAAGGAAATTGATTCTGACTTTTAAAGTATAATGTGTAGTTCTTAAAAAGCACATGAGCATACATGTAATTTTTTATAGCTTTACTCAAAATGCATCTTCAAATGATTTTATATCTATATTTATTAGAATAACTTTTATCTTTTCTCGCTGAAATTGAATGTGTTTGAAGCTTGAAGTTTTAATAAATCTGAAACAGCTCTCTTTTTACATTTATTTATTTATTTATTATTACAGGTTTTATCATAGTGGCCACATGTGTGATGACCTTTGAAGCTCGAGACAGTGCAGCCAAAGTTGGTCCAGCCTCATATTCCGGCGTGAGGAATTCTGCGGCCGTCTACTCAAATACATACAGGTATCTCAACAATCAACAGTCAACAATCCCCAAACCAAATACAAATTCTAATTAATTAAATAACTACATGTGTAGTGTTTTTTTTACTATATTATTAATTATTAAATTCGATATCGGATTCTCATGTCCCTTTGTAATCGTCCCGATAAGAGTATTGAGTACTCCTTTGATGGATGTAGGTATTATTTTTTTAATTAGATGAATTGTTCCTCGTCCACTCAATTTTTGGTTAGTCCTTATATGTGGATAATAGACAATATAGAAAATAGATACCTGCCTTTTTTCTGTACAAAAATGTAGATACCAATTACCAACTACCAACTACCAATGTTCTTTGTACTTTTTGTACACAAGTCTGTTTTTTTTTCATTTATATTTTATATCATCTCTTGTTGGTTTGGTTGTACAGAGCCCGGACACGTAGTTTGGATGTGAGGAGTGTGGCTAGTCAAACGATGCCCGAGTCACATACAACCTCAGTTACAGCCCTTCATATTTTTGATAAGAAAGCTTTATTGGAAACCTTCAAAAAGTTTTCCAGGTTTGTTTCCTTTTTTTTTCTTTGTTTTTTTCCGTCTTGTATTGCATTTCTGTTTATAGATTGTATTCTTTTTATTTGTATTTGTATTAGTATTTGTATTTGTATAGCTGTTACCGTTTCTCCTGTAGACTCCTCTTTGTTTCATTTAGAATTTAGAGTGACAAAACCACAAAAAAATGAAAGTATACTGAAAACTTCCAGTTCCTTTACATACAAAATCACAAGGCTTCATCATCTTTTTCCTGATATATTTGTTATATAATATTTAATATTATTAGACTATTATTTTAAGTTTTATAAGAGTAAAAAGTATACCTTTGGGTAAACAGTAAACAGTGAGCAGTGAGCAATGAATAGTAAATAGACTTTGGGTTTCCAGTCCAGTTTCCGGCTCCTTCACTAATTAACAATGGGCAATCCAATTCAATGGGAAATGTGATGCCAAATCTTCATTTTGTTCTCCTGGTACTATTCGAGTACACACTACAACTTAATATTACACACAAGTATCAAAGTAAGTAAGTAAGTGCTCATTGCTCATGTACATTGAACTTTCTACTTTCTACATCCTCACATGAAGAGAACCAAGAACCAGGAACCAGGTTTCACTTTACAAAATAGAATGTTCTCCTTTCTCCTCCTTTCTCCCTTTTCCATCTTCATCGTCAGATCTTTACATTTCCCTGAGGTCAATTAAGAAACCTAGCCAAACCAAACCAAGCCAACAGAAAACAGAAAGAAAGAAAGAAAAGTAGAGGAAATACCCAAGGAAAATAAAATCAAGTGAATGAAGGCCAAAATCCAAAGTGAGTGAGTGAAGGAGTGAAGGAGTGAAGGAGCGAGTTCTTACCAATAGACAGAAAGACAGAGTTTACCTTTGTCTAACGTTCAATATTTAATTAGTTCCAACCAGCTGCTCTCCACTTTCCTCCGTTTCCTCCATTCTATTCTGATCTGTATCAAGTCTCAAGTATCAAGCTCCTTGAGACTTGAGACTTGAGACCCGAGTTGAGTGAATTGAGTTTTCTTGTGGTTGTCACTGTACATAGTTCTTGTGTAGTCTGTATTCTGTAGCCTGTGTTGTTTAGTCTGTAGTGTAACAAGTATAGTTTATAGTGTAGTTTTGTGTATAGTTTATAGTGTATAATAGAGCAGTAGTTGAGTTTAGTAAAGATCCGTTTAGAGTTTAGAGGATTCCTTGCGTTTTTTTGTTTGTGGTCTGGATCTGTAGTCTGTAAAGTGTACATGTATTTTGTAGCTGTCTCCAGTCTCTCCAGTCTCCAGTTATTTATTACTTATTAAGAATTGTAATTTACGAAACACAATACAAAGTAATAATAATAATAATTATTATTACTACTATTGTTGTGAATGAACAATGTACAGAGTACAGAGTATAGAGTGTAGAGTGTACTACATGTATTTGTATTTGTATTACTTTGTTCATTATAAATAGAACAATTCGGACAGGCTCCACGTCGAAAGACGAAGAGGATCAATTTCACCGGTCCCCGAGTGCACCCAGTCTTCTGGAGACAGATTTACCCAGTGACATGATCACAACTTCCACGAGTAAGAGTAGGAGTAGACGACATAGAGGAGCTCCGAATTCGAATCCCAGTCAGAACCAAAACCAAGACCAAGGAGAAGGAGGGCCTGGGAGTTCCAGTACGAGTGCAAGTACGAGTAATGTGACCAATTTGAGTGGAAATCCAAATCCAAATCCAAGTGCGAGTAGAGGTCTGAGAAGAAGTTCCATTCTGACCAGGCACAAACCCAGGATCCCTCCTGCACTCAAACATTTAAGACAAGCCATGTCCGTCGACTGTCCAACCACATCACCATTTATCCTTCACACTAGTACTGGAACCAGCAGTGGAACTGGAACTTCAACTGGTGTTGCAACTGCCTCTGGTGGGAGTTCAAAGCTGATTTCTGGTTCAGAATCAAAAAATACTACAACTACGTCTACTTCTACTGCTACTGCTACAACTTTTAAGACTAAAAAAGGTCGAGAATCTTCCATACTCTCAAAGTCACAGTCCCAGTTACAAACTTGTTACACTGGGATTGGGAATCCTAGTACAAAAGGAGGAAAATTAAAAGGTCGCGCCTCTATTTCTTCCATACCCATGGCAAACCACTCTATGGACGTCACTAGTCCGTTTTTCTCAATTAGTGATGGTGGGGACTCGGGAATTAGTACTTCGGTGGATACTCCAAATGTTATTGAGGGTGAAAGTGAAGATCATTCTCATCATCATCAGCAGCAGCATCGCTCTCACAGTCGGATGAGTAGTAGTCCAAATGTTCATTTTGAGCCCGCCACCGTTGAGATCCATCGCCCTTTAAATGGAGTCAAGTCCGCTCTCCTTCACAAAAAGGGAAATATTAATCCTCCTCCTAACAATTCCAATGCCAATGCTCTTGCTGCATCCTCCTCATCCCCTGTTTCTTCATCCATTGAAGTTCTATCCGGGTCTTCCACTAACAGTTTAAATTCCATTCGGATCATCCCTTCAGTTTTACCATCCGCTTCCACTTTTGGAACTGGAACTGGATCTGGAGCTGGATCAACATGCCGAAGTGGACGTGAAAATATTACTCTATTTTATACAGGGAGGGCTACTTCCATTGCCACTTGTGGTAGTAGTGGCAGTGCTAGTGGTACAAGTGGACAAAGTACAGGTACAAGTTCAAGTGCTTGTGGTGGTGGTAGAGCACCACCCTTGACAGCTCGCTACCGTTCTGAAATGTCCTCATGTCGACCCACCCTCATGCGACAGTCCAGAGTTGCCGTGGACCAGGAACTCATCAGCCCAGCCCCCGAGTCCGATGAAGCTGAAGAGGGGAAAAGTAATAGAGAAAGTAAAAGTAAAACTAAACATGATATTAAAATACATGATAAGGCGAAAGAAAAAGGGGAGGAAATTAAACTCGTGATACCAGAAGAAGATTCGGAACTTGATGAAAATGAACTCGAAGTATAGTATTGAAATTCAAAATTGTAAAGAATCAAGAGTTACAATAAGACGCATATTATATTATGTATTATGTACAATGTACAATGTACGAAACAAAAAAATTAAATTGATGGAAGGTTACTTCTTTTTTTATTGCGTCATGTTATATCATTATGAATTATTAATAAAAATTATTATTATTGTTGTTGTTATAAATTATAAATTATAAAGTACAAGGGATATTTTTACTATTGTTGTCAATTTTCAAAAAAGATGTGTTTAATGTACGATATAATAAAAAAAATGTGGATCGTATTTGATTTGTTTTCCTTTGTACGTCTCGTGATATTCGTCATGTTTGTTAAAAAAAAATATTCATTTTGGAATTTGGAATGAAAGTATACCAGAATATTGAATACTGATTTGTGAGTGTGCTAAAATGGAAAATGATGTTGTAAAAATGTAAAGTACATGTGAAATAGACAATATTATGCAATGTAAAAAAAAGCTAAATATGTGTATAATATGTTCAAATGTATGAACTATATATGAATTATGAATGTTTCCCCCGAGTCCAAAGTCCAAAGCACAGGAGAAATGTGTAAATATTTCCATAATAAAACGTGATACTCGAAAAATTAAATGGAATTTAACTACAGAAAGAAATTGATTTTAATTTTTAATCATAAATCATAAGAAACCTAAAACACAAGAAAAAGTAAATAGAAAGCATTTTTTATCATTCATAAAGCATAAACATTAAGCTTTTTCTGTATAAGAAGGTTTTGGTTGAAACAGGGCGGAAATTTCTTCCAGACTGTAGCCTTTAGTCTCTGGTACAAAAGCTGTAATGACGATAGTTCCAATAACACAGAAAATAGCAAAAATCCAAAAACACCAATAGATCCCCAAAAGTTGGAGCAAAGGCTCATAACCCACTGTAACAAGAAATGCAGAGAACCAAACGAGACAAGTTGCGACAGAACAACAGGCTCCTTTCAAATTTGGCGGGAGGATTTCTCCCATCATCGTCCAGCTCAAAGGGCCAATCCCCTGAGCAAAAGCAATAATAAAGATGATGAGTGAAGTTATGGGAAGCCAGCCGAATCCATTTGGTGACACACCATTGTTGACATGTTCCTTGTAGTAGAAGAAAGTTCCAAGAGCCACCAAAGAAATACTCATGACCACCTCGGAAAAGATGAGGAGAACTCTCCTACCCGCCCTGTCCACGAGGATGGAGGACACAATTGTTGCCAGTACTTGGACAATTCCAATTATTATTGTGGCTAAATTTGAATCTAGTGAAGAGCCGGCAGCTCGGAAAATGTCCACAGTGTAAAAGATTACTGCGTTAAATCCAGAAATTTGTTCAAATACCATCAAACTTAGACAGATGAGTACTGGTTTCATTATTGAAGGAGAAAATATCTCTTTCAGTCCAATACGAGCTCTTTTACTCTCCTCTACACTTTTTTCTACCTGAAAAAGTAAAAAAAAGAAGAGTTTTTATTTTATAATTCATACTTTGTCGTTTGACACAATTATTTACTGTTATCAATACTGTGATTTTGTTGGGTTTTTTTCGTTTTTGACTTGTTTCATATTTCTATGTTTATTTTACCACTGTAAGCTCAGCTTGAATGTCTTCATCATCGGAATCCTTGCCGCGGTACCAAGCGAGGGATTTTGCAGCATCAGTTCGACGACCTTTAGCCAACAAAAGCCGAGGACTTTCAGGAATCATAAATGCCATCGGGAGAAATATAACAGGAAAAATTGTGCAAATGTAAGCCAAAGTGTACCAATTTACATAAGTTCCTGTAATATAACTGCAATTTAAAAAATATATAATAATTATTATTATTAAAAACCATAGTTCTTTTCAATTTACTCTACTGTACAAAATATACGAAGAAGAAACAAATATTGTTATGTCATACTTCATGTTTACATTTTACAGAGCATGGAACAATTTTTGAATCAGTATTCATACCAAATATCAATCATATATCTGAGTCTGTATAATAATATTGTAGATTGTAGACATTTGTACATTGTACATGTAGCGCTAATGACTTGCGTCATTAGGATTTAGCATATATTATTACATTCTCATATCTAAATGTGATAATTAATCTACATGTGGATTTTTCAATTCATCTCTACAACACATTAAGTTTCAACTAGATTTTTCTCACGTACACAAAGAGGATGCCAAGAACCATCATGAGTTGGAAGAAGGATGATAAGAGTCCTCGGATTTGTTGCTCACTAATTTCTGAAATGAAAATGGGTGCAGCCAAAGAAAATATTCCGCCACAAAAACCTTCAAAAGAAATTGAAACAAAAGAAAAAAATAATCAACAACTAATACTATAATAAAGAATAATAAGGATTAAAAAAGATTATGAATGAGAGTTGTGACTTTTAGAGTTTTTGTGCTATTTTTTGTACCCAAAATTCGTACCTGTGATAAATCGGCCAATGAGGACAAAGGTGACAGTTGATGACATTCCAATCAGAGACCATCCAAAAACGAAAGGAAGTGCAAAAATGATCATGGTATTTTTCCTCCCAAATTTTTCCACACTTATCCCACCGATTGGAGAGGATATCAAAGCACCGAGCATTGAAGTGGAGCCAATCCATGCTTTTTGATTCGATGTAATATTTCCCAGATTGTGAATCTCCACCATATTTGGAATTGCGGGTGATGTAAAACCCAATACACAACCAAGTCCAAAGATTCCAACAGTAACTACATAATTTATTAAAACAAATTACTCACAATCTAATAAATTTTTCCTGGAGAAAGATCATTAAACACAATAAATACAGATTAATTATTCCAGTATGACTATTAAAAATAGAAAATAGAAAATACCTGTGATTGATGCATAATATTGTCTTATTTTGCCCATTCGATTTCCTTGAGCAGCATTATCCTGAACACTCAATTCATAACCTCCCCCAGTCATGTTTTCCAATTTTCTGTTTTTGTTTTCAATCCGAAATTTAAAAAAAAACAGATTTTTTTAATGAAGCTTTTTCCCTAGGTAGTTTTTATCAGGTTATCCCAGTCCAAAAATCCACTGGGGCGGATTCACAGGATCAAAAAAGTGGAGAGAGTTGGTGTTGCTGTTGGGGGTAACACGAGAAAACTTAGAAGACATCAGCACAGGATACAAAAGCCTTTAAAGAAGGCTGTCAATTTTCTTGAAATTTAAAAAACAGTAGACACACAAATCCGTATGGATTATGGATTATTGATAAGAGATAACAAGTTGTTTTTGATTTCGAATTTCGAATTTCAAAAATTGTAAGTATTTTTTTACTGTTCTTTTCTCCTTAGAACTTGGAACAGGGAACTTGTAGCTAGTAGAACAAAAGAGAGTAAGGGAGTTTGCTCATTTAACACCACTGAAGTGAACTATTTGTACAAATCACATCTGTATTTATACAACGCTTCATACTTCATGCCTCATACTTCATATACTATGTTCTTCATGCATCAGATCATGTATTAAATATTACATCCAACATACAGGACTGCAAAGAGCAAAAGTGTAAAAAACTTTAAATTATTTTACATCTGTATTCTAAGTGGATCAACTTTTTCCAGCTAAATAATACTAATCACTAATCACTCTGATATCTGATATAGCTATAATGTTTAAGATATTTAAGATGTATGCATGTGTATAGATGAGCTAAGAGAATAAGAAATGGAAAATGCATGCATGAGATAGAGATCATACTGTGTTTGTACGTATAGGTATTATAGATCACGCTGGATATTCATCATTATTTCTATTCATATTATACATTACTCTGACTATTATCCATTATTATTATGTCATTCTAGATTTTGTGTTTTGGTTTTTCAATACTCTGGAAGCTGGAATAGTTAGAACTATTAACTATATTATATAGTGCATAGCTGTTCACTGTTTTACATTTTACAGTCTTAATGACACACACACGTCAAAGAGCATACATGTACAAAATTATACATATGGTAAATGAATAAAAAATAAATATGAAATAAGTAATGTGTGAAGCTTGAATGTTTATTCATGACGGAAAGTTTACCATCTTGACTGTGTATCTACCATCTTGACTATGCATTAGTGTATCTAATAATTACATGTCGTATTTTATATTATAAATTATAATGTATAGTATTATAGGGATATTATAATGAGATTCCCCGCAAAGAAATCTTGCATGTTGTTCACATAAACGTTAAAAAATCATATAATATTATTATTGTCATTTATTTTGCCGTCTTCAGTCTTCAGTTTTTTATGAGCAAGAAAAATATGCTACACAAATAAGCGGTGATAACAATTAACATTATTATTTATTGCTATCAATTATCAATAATTCCTTTACTATGTGTATACTTAAGACTTAGGCTTCAAGCTCTTGAGCTTTGATAAAGAGGTCTCAAGTCTCAAGTATTCGCCGATGAACGATGAACTGGAAATTTTTTAGATGGTAAATACTTAATACAAAGCTAGTAATACTGCTCCATTTTCCATTACAACTATCTATTTACTATTTGGAATTTAGAGTTTTGACTTGAGACTTGAGAAGTATGACATGAACCATGAAACACAATATGATATATGATATGCTATACAAAAAAAAACCGTTACGAGAAAACTCCCGGGCATTTCGTAGGAGTGCAAGGGTTTCCTTTTCATAGCACAGGCTATGCAGTGTATGTAAGTAGTATCTTAACGTTCTATGCTTAAAATGTACTTTCAACTGGAGTCGGATGTGGATACATAGCGCAGACTCCATCCCGTTAACACACCGACACTCCGAATTCCAAACGCCGACTCCGACTACGTCCACGAAAATCCCCGACACTGCAATGCGATGACGTTTGATCACGAGAAAGTGAGAGAGGCTTGAATTTTTTTATGTATCAAGTCAAATCCCCGAAATTCAAACTGAGGCCCCACGAATTTGGATTTGGATTTTGGATTCATCTGTACTAACTTTAAAATTATATAAATTCTTATACAAAAGTTTCATGTGCCGGAATTCACATTAACACATTCACCCTTTATTTACTTTGTTTTCTTAGTTTTCCTCCCTTTCTTCTTTCTCTACTCGTATTCTTCCTTCAAAATAACTGAAAGCAGGTATGTCACGATTTTAAATTTTAATACATTGATCCTCAAATGTATCGAATATTTCATAGACCAGAGGCTGTGAATTGTTTATTAACTTATTGTGATAGAAAAAGCAGTAACTGCAAAAACTGCACTTTGCGTGTGTCATATAGTTTTATTTACACGCGACACATCATACATCGTACATGCATCAAACCACAAGTTGTGCATTTTACCTCTAATGTATGCACATTGCACATACATTTCAAGTCAATTTGAGTTTTACTCATTGATAAAAGTTCTCGAGTTATCTTTGAAATGAATAACAATAAGTGGACTGAACTCGATGGAATTCTTAATTGAATTGTGTATTTAGCACGCTGTCATAAATCCCAAATCATAAACAAAGACATCACGCCATTCTCATATAGTATAATAATTACTACGGATTATCGATAATAGATACTAGATATTTTGACAGTATTTTCATCCTTCTTCAATCTAGTCAATAGTCATTAGACACAAGTTTCCTTTTATAAAATGAAATATTTAGAATATCTTCAAAATTGAATGTTGAATGCAGTCATGTCATGTAATGTCATTTTCAACTCATTTGACTCATTTGAGTTCAAGTATCTACATTCTATATTCTGCATAGTGCATAATAGTAGAATTGAAGAGTATAGATTACTTTTGCTGCATTATTATTTTCCAGCCCCGTTCCATGTGAAACATGAAACAAAAGGCAAAAGAGACGAGCAGTTCACAGTCTGTCAGAATCACAGTATTTACAGTCAGAGTCAGCAGAGTACAGAGTATTCACTGAGTTTGTACTTTTTATATTTTGCTTTTGTCATAAAATTCTATAGTTTATGTGTTTAGAGTTTAGATCAAATTACACTCTGTTTCACATACCAATAATAAAAATAACACTATACTTTGAATCCAAAATAATATCATAATATATGATATACAGGAATTTAATAAGTGTACAAAATCAGCATTGAACGATGACGGGAGTAAAATAAAAAGTATACAGCATCACAGAGGACAGAGGACAGCGAGACTGACGAGTTTATAGAATTTTGTGCATATTAATTTTTTTCTTACTTATAATTTATAGAATGGTCCTAATTTGATGCACATATGCGTGTGCATATACATGTACAATGTACATTGTACATGTAAAAGCTGACGGGAAAATTCATCGAGTCCGAGTGATTAGTCCTGTCTGTGTGATAACACGAGCAGTGACAATGATGAAAAAGCTTAGTCAAACTTTTTTCAATGTAAAATGTAAAGTAATAATAATAAAATAATTAGTAGTAGTATTTCATTTACCATTTACCATTTACTGTTTATAACAGTATAATATCTCGTATAACTCAGTATACATGGTATATAAATGTAATGCATAAGCATAATTATTTATCAGTTGATCGATATTCTGTTATTTAATTGTCACTCCATCATTTTGAGCTGTGAGATTAATGGCCCTTGGTTCTTTTTACACTCCACACTCAACATGTGCGTGAAGCTGTATGAAAAACATATATAGATATTAGATATATGTAAAATATGTATTATATATTATGTATAGGAACAATACACATTATTTTGAGTTTTGAGTTTTGAGTTTGCATAACCGCTTAATAATTGTTATTTATTCATTGGGAATTGGAACCGGCGACAGCATTATTATATTATTTCTTATTTTCCACTTGTACTATTTTTCTTTACTCTGTTTCCCTTTTGTTACTTGTTACTGTGAGTTTTGAGCTTTGAATTTTGAATTCTGAATAAACAAGAAATCTAAAGGCTAAATTCTAAATTCTAAACAATAATAGTCAGCCATTTTCTGATATTATAAATTATAACATGTGTAATGTGCATTGACATTTGGAATTTGGAATTTAGCGATTGAGTAATTTTTAATTTATATCCTTTGAATTGTGAACTGTACAGAATCTTTGGAACTTGGAATTTGGAGAGCTGTCACTCGGTTTTCTGTTTCTTTAAAAATACACAAGAAGAAAAATGTCCAGAATCCTTGTGACTGGAGGTGCAGGCTATGTAGGGAGCCACACGGTTGTTGTGCTTCTTGAAACCGGATATGACGTCGTCGTTATTGATAACATGGTCAATGCTGTCAAAGGTTTGTATTTTGTATTCTGTAATCTGTATTATAATAAAGTGACATATATTTCCGGGCGCGAAGAAAAATATAGATAAAACACTTACAAAACAATTATGTGCTTTTATTTATTTTACTATGTGTAAAGTGTCCAGTGTATAGCATTTCTTGTTTTCTACACACAATACACACTCTTTTTTAATATAATAAATAAAACAAAATCAATTTTACTCGTTTTTGTAGGTGAAGGTGGAAAACCAGAGAGTATACTTCGTATAGAAAAGTTGACTGGAAAAACAGTTGATTTTGTTGAAGTGGATCTTTTGGAGGAAGAACAAGTACGAAATGTATTTAAAACTAAAGGACCTTTTTCCTGCGTCATTCATTTTGCAGCTTTGAAAGCCGTCGGAGAGTCCTGTCAATTTCCTTTGAAATACTATAAGAATAATGGGACTGGAAGTGTCAATTTACTTGAAGTAATAATTAATAATAATTATCAACATGATAATTTGTTTATTTATTTATTATTGTTATTATTATTATTATTCTTTGTATTTGTCTTTAAATATTTGTCATGTTTTATTTCTTTTTATTTATGTAGATTATGGGTGAAAATGGTTGCAAGACGATAGTTTTCTCATCATCAGCAACTGTATATGGTGATCCTCAGTATTTGCCATTGGACGAAAAGCACCCAACAGGAAACTGTACAAATCCTTATGGAAAGACAAAATTTATGATGGAGGAAATCATGCGGGATGTGTGTACTGCTGATCCAGAGTGGAAGGCAGTGATTTTAAGATACTTCAATCCAATCGGAGCTCATCCCTCAGGTGTGATTGGAGAAGATCCTTTAGGCATCCCTAATAATTTAGTACCCTACATTGCTCAAGTGGCTGTTGGAAGAAGAAAAGTTTTACAAGTATATGGAAATGATTACGAAACTCCTGATGGAACAGGTATAATTAACTGTAGTAAATAAATATGTACTAATAAAATACTGTTCTCTTGCTTTTACGTAGTAAATATTTTGACCTTCCATTTTCTATAGAACACGAGGAAAAGAGGATATTTAAAAATGAATGAAATCATCTTTCATCTTTTATCGTCGTATGTTACATTTAAATTTTAAATATTTCTTATTTTAGGAGTACGAGATTATATTCATGTGGTGGATTTGGCTGATGGACATGTGGCAGCAGTGAAGAGAGCAGCAGAGGATTCTTTTAAAGGATGGAAGGCCTTTAATTTAGGCACGGGCAAGGGAAATTCCGTTCTTCAAGTGGTAACTGCATTTGAAAAGGCTTCCGGTAGAAAGGTTCCACATGAAATCTGTCCTAGACGAGCTGGTGATATTGCCTCCTCGTATGCGGACTGCTCTCTGGCTGCTGAGGAACTTCAATGGACTGCCAAGAAAAGTCTCGCTGATATGTGTACGTTTTCAATTACAAATTATGAATCTTTGAAATTTGAAATTCATTTGAAATTGTATTTATTTATACAGAGAGTGCCATAATATTTTATGTTTTATGCTTTTCTCCACACAGGTGCGGATACATGGCTGTGGCAATCGACAAATCCGACGGGCTTTCAAGTCAATAATAATTAATGAATTACAAATTACAAAAAAATATAGATAATAATTTGATGGTGCTTTAACGCGTGTGGGTTACACAAAATGATAACAATTTGTAGCAGTTGTATACGAAATACAAAATACAAAATCCAGTGAAGAGTATATATTGTGTATAACATATAGGATATAGGTATTGTAAAAAGTTAAAAAAAAGTATTACAATATTTTTGGATCATGTTCCCAAAAAACTTGTCTTATCTATTGACCTACTTTTTAATAAAGTAGGCAAAGTGCTAAAAAAAATATGATAATCAATACAATCGTGTTTCAATTTTCAATACAAAATATGCTGATTTAGTGTTTGACTCATTCGATGGTGCATTCAACTGTTGAATTTCAACACCATACTTTTAGCATTCGGACTCACAAACTTTTTCGTTTTCCCCAGCTGTCGAAAATCTCATCCAGCTTTAAAAGGTGATGGATGCTTTGGAAATAAAAGAGTAAAAATGCCAAAAATACATATTATATGCATGTATTTTGAATATCAATGGGCACTGCATAGAAACAAAATGTTTTCCAGTAAATGCCAGATTATTTATGAGAAATGAATTAAACTGTTAGTTTTGTATTTCATTTATTTGTATAATGATTTAATTACTCATAATTTACTTGGTCAGGTCAGAGAGAGAGGTACTGCATTTTGAAAGCGGGCGTAAATGTTTTTATATATGGGTATTTTTCATTTTTACAACATGATGTTTTATGTTTTATACAACGTGTTTTGTGGGATAGGTTTTTGATTTGTAATTTGTATTAGTGTATACATAATATAATATAATAGATATTATACGATTTATTACGATCATAATGATTCATAATGTTTTATATATATTGTATATGCATTTTGCTTTATTTTTTATATCATGTTTTGTAGATTTTTATATATATGTATAATATATTGTATGGTGGATTCTGTACTGTGAATATAATTATTATGCATTAGAAGGATTTGAGGATAAACATCAGTTTCCAGTGTTCATTAGAATTCGTGTAAGGTTATGAGGTCAAGTCAGTGTAGTTTAACAACTTATTTCATCTTTTCTTGCCTTATTACATACTTCAATAGATTTAAAGTTTTCAAGAACATAAAAGATAAAAGGACAAAAACTACGAAAAAAAACTGGAAGAAACTATATAAAACATAAAACATTCGTAAGTGTACGAAATATAGACAAAAACTCTAGACAAAATAAAAAATGCAATGAGTATTATTTTTCTCATTGTTCAGAGTTCAGAATGACACTATTTATACAACATATTGTACTCCTTTTGGTCTACATTTCGTGGTTTTCACTGCACACACAGTTTCAACCGTTTTTTGATTCTCATTCTCCATTTTCCAAGTATAATAGTTTCTCATAATAAATAATATAAAATAATAATATTTTTAATACTGATAAGTTGGTCATGAAAAGAGCACAGAGTACAGATTTTACAAATTCACACACCTCTGATATATTATGTTTTATATGCAATATGCACATTGAAATTGAATCATAATAATATGTGATTCGAATCAAATCATAATACATAAAATATTATATAATATCATTGTGTATTATTATAATAGTCAAGTGCGTGAAGAGATTGAGTAATTTAATAGTTTACTACTTTAAATATTTTAATTAAAATCTTACATCATAACTTTTTTATCACAGATTTCAACTCACTGTCTTAACTTAATATAGTAACTAATACAATGTATATAGTACATGTAATAATATACACAATTCAACAAGTTAAAAGTTGATGATGATTACTAATCATCATTGATTAGGATTAGAATATTAGAAACTAACAGGTACTGTCAAGTATATTATACATTTTACAGTAAGTATACTCAGCAATTCCACTGATTTTTGTTGTCATATTTTGAAATACATACACAGTTCGACGTTTAACCTTTTTAAAAGGAAACTCGTTAAACGTCAAAACTACTAGAAAAAGGTAATGTATAGCATATACCTTTACACCTTTACCTTTTTACTTTTTGACTTTTGATCAACTTGAATCATGAGTCATTCACTGGAAAAAAAACTGTAGAGCTTCTTGTCCAACTTACAAAGCGTACAATGATCAACATTATACATTGCAAATTGACAATGATATTGACACGTCATAATAATATATTATAATAATTTACAATTTTATACACTACGTGTAAATATTTTTTTAACTTTTGGGTCAACCTAAATCTTTCATCTAGCTTATAATTTCCCTTTCAAACTTTATTGAAAATTCAAATGAATTTTTGTATTCCGTCCATTCCCCAATTCAATTTTTTGTCAATATTAAATAGTACACAAAAGTATGTATCATGTATTTTGTATTTTGTATCATTATTACTATTATTATTATTCTTATGTATAAATAAAATTTGAGGGCACTTTACTACACATTATGCTGACTCCAAAGATGTTTATAAGTATACTACGGTTTACGGTTTTGGAAAATTTTTCGAGTAGGTGAACATCGTTAGCACTCCAGAGTATGTTTGAAACCATGTCTGGAATTGATCAAAAAGATCAAAAAGCACACATTCAATTTATTCCTTTTCATTTTTTTATGGATATAAATGTGCAATAAATATGCACCTTCAGTCCTATTCATTTTGACATAATACATATTAGCCATGCTTCATCAGTAATCAGTAGTAGTAACTTTTTCCTTTGACATTAGACATTATCATTTATCGTCTTGATATAGTAATGTAATATTATTGTGGCATATGGCATACACAAAAAGTATCTAAAAAATTGACTAAACATTGTTGGTACATTTATCCAAAAAACTGATAATAGATATTCGCAAATGCATAGATATAGATAAATACCTCAATCTCTCGTCACTCGTCACATGCTAAATCATAAATCCTACATACGCAATATTTGATATAAAGTATAAAGTAAAATATCTAAATAATTAGCCTTTTTCTACCTCTTCCACAATTCACAATGAAGACGGCGTCTACATCCAATATCCAACAGCAAACAAAAAAGGTCATGTCTTTGTTTCTTTGAATCTTTTTGTGTGAAATATAAAACAGCATTCAACATTCTTCAATTTCCGAAAAAAAAACTCATAACTAAAAACACTTAAAACTTAAAACGCTTTCTACGAAGCAACACTGGAAAACTTGAAATTATAGAAAACGTAAAAAAATTCTATGAGAGGAACTCAAAAAGTTTCAGACTCACTTTTACTGCTTAGTATTTACTAAATTCATAAAAGATTTTCTCTTATTTTAACACAAAATAGTCTAACATAAAAATCAGTGACTTTCATCTTTTAATCTGGATTGATACAAAATACAAACCTATCGTTATCACTATATATAATACAGTATTATGCAATATCATGCACACTGTTTCTTTTGTTTCTCTAGACTCTAGAAAAAAAAGGCTACAGTGCAAGCTGTAAAAGCATATGTGTAGGAGATTTATTTACGTTGTGTGCTTTCTGTGTTCTGTTTATTACTGATTCTTGAGTGTAAAAAAAAGAACATAGTTTTCCCTTTTCCTTTTTCATACATTTTGTGGGAGTATACATATTTTATATTTTTTATTAAAAGAAGCAAAATCATGTAGTAAAAAGTGAAAAGTCAAACTAAAAAAGAGAAAGGGAGATGGGAAAAGTATGTATTTGTGGTATTATTTGTAAGTACAAAGTATGTTGTATCATATGCATTATGTATGCATGCTTTATAATACGTTTTGTAGTTTATTTGTATTAGGTAAGGTTTGTGAAGGTTTATGTAGGTATAGTGGTCTTGTTTCTTTGTGTTTTACTCTACATTTTCTACATGCATAAATAATGCATAATAATTAGTAATTAATTAATAATAATTATTAATAATACAATATTATGGACTCGACTAGATGGTATGTATTCTGCATATGTATGTATTTTTTGGTTTTGAGTTTTTTAATATCTCTGCAAACTGCAAATGCATTATGACAACGAAGAGAGAAAGTTTGTATTTGAATAGTTTTTTTTTGTTTGTAAATTTGTATTGTTTTAAATATCAATAATTATTATTTAGTTGCTGAGATCATACAGCAGAAGGAGCAGCGCACTGTGAGTAGTTTCCAATTATCCAACGAATATCGCCATTTGTCGCTAAAATCATAAGAAGAAAAAAGGTCAAATCTATTGCTATTCATAATTCACAATTCATATCATTCACATATTTGGTATTAGATTTTAGATTTTGAGTATTTACCAAGGTTCATGTGGAAGACAGCTAAGACGACTAAACGTAGAAGGACAAAAAAGGTATCGTAGAATCAAACATTTATTTGTCTTTTCCGAGCTAAATATATAAATTTATAATTTGTAAATTGAAAACAATATTCAATATTTGCAATTTTAGTACTTACCTAGAACATGCATAATGTGATGAGAATTGAAGAAAAAGTCTAATTTTCCTGGGAACCTACACAGAAACATTGACCAAAAGGAAAAATTTGATAATTAGTAAAAAAATAAATAATAACACATAAACAAAAGGTAAAATTAAGAGCAAAAGAATTAAAATTCTTTTGCCAATTTTGCATTTGGATACTTTTCTTTTAATTTTTTTATATAAAAGGATGAAACATCAAAAACCAAAAGGGTTCATCTGAAATGTGGTATCTTTTTAGTTGTTAATGGACTCACCATATTTCAGGAACTCGAATAACCCCAATCATGCCACCGACCAGAGACACTGCATCCTGCAAAGAACAAACAAGTATAGATTTATTAGCTCCATATACTTAATACTTACTAGTAAATAGATGTAACTTTATTTCTTAGAGTTCAAAATCAAAAATCAATGACGCTTCCTGTGTTTGAAAAATAAATCAATTTTCTCTTCTCTTGTCTAGGATCTATGTATGATCTATGATCCATATGACTCAGAAACAAAATGGTATGTACATTGATGATGAACATTGAATATGAATAGTGAGTAGAATTATATCACATTGCATTATTGATTACTATGTAGGATTTGGGATGTGCTTTAATCTTCAAGTTATTCTGATGCAGTTTGTAGAAAGAGAAAGAAAAAAAGATAGTTTTTTTCGGGTTTCAATGACACCATGCACCATTCAATGGTTGATTTTGCCGTTATGCAGCATATTTTATTATGTATTACTGCTTACATTCATACACGTATAAAATATTGGGGTATTTGGTAACTTTGTACTGTACAGAATACAGTATGGAAAATATGGATGTGTCTATAATACATGTGTAGCCTACTTTGAAACTTTGAATTTAAACAAGGTCCAAAATGTGAATAATGAATAATTAATAACCACTCATTATACATTGTACTATTATTCTTCCATGTCCCACCATAGAACTTACTAATATTACAATTTATAATGCAAAATGAAATGGACTAGATACTAGATACTATATATAGAGCACTAGACTAGACTGAAGAGTGAAGAGTAAAGTAGCCATAAAAATTCGGTACCTCAAGGATTCTAGAGTATTCATATTAGAGTTATCGATAGAGTATAGACTATAGACTCTATAGTCCGTAGTCCGTAGCTAGTACATAATATGCTTATGTAGTATGCATTATGTAATATGTATCATGACATCAAAAACCAATTTCTTCTCTTTGTTTTTAACCACTATTATTTTTTCAGGTTTCAACCAAAGTTTAAATATGTATTATGTATCTTGTATAAAAGCCGTCATAAAGTTTTCGATTTTCTACAGGAATTTCAAAACTTTCTTTCTTTCTTTCTTTCTTCGTTCTTTTCTAAAGCTGCCATGTTTTCCCATTTCGAGCTGATCTTTTCCATTTTCTACTTTCTACTTGACGAAAAATACACATGTAACAAAAAGATATTTTTAGGCTTTACTCTTACTACTTACCTACTCCTACCTTCTACCTTCAAACTTCTATGGATAAGTATATGCTGAATACTGAAGCTGATGTTGAATGTTGATGTTGATGTGTCGTACTCACATTCCTCTTCATAAAATGACACATCTTACATCTTGCATATTACATATCATAATACTCTATCTGTAGTACAAGCTACGAGCAATTCTTGGAAACTTTCTACTATGTGCAAAATTGCAATTTGGAAAAACCGAGAACCAAGAACCAAAATACATAATACAACAAAGGTAATAGGACAGAATGCATATATATATTATATTGTACATATTTTGTTTCCATTTGAGGTTATGTTTCTTGAGCTCGGAGTTTTGACATGAGCCTCTCTGCAATACTTTCATCCTTTGCAAAGTAATGAGCTTAGGAAAAGTATAATGCAAATCACATGTAGTATCATTTGCATTTGATGTAAGGTGTACGGTGTACGACCATTCCAGTGTAGACTATAGACTATAGAATGTACAATATTTTGTCAAAGTTGTTGGACTTTGAGCTCCTACAATATAAATGTAAGTGCCTACTGCTGACAGAGGTATTGAGGTAAGAAGTAAAATAAGAAGTAAGTATAAAAAGAAGAATGCACAAGGAAAAATATTATGATCATAAAATTCATGGAATTACTACAACGTAGATACTCACATGCAAAACTATATGCACATTTCCACATTTTTTATCTTTTACATCAGTGTGTACCTACATTTGTACATTTTACAGTATGCAGTGTGCTTTATATTTCATATTTCTGAGTAATTTCTGATGCAAAAGTATAAAGGATGAGTGGTTGTCGGTTGTCGGTTGTCAATTGTGAGTACGGTACTATCGTAATAATAGAATAAATACTAGTGTTTACTTTACCTGTAAAATGACATGCATGAGAATGCTAGGTTCTCCGCCTCCATACGGTGAGATTCGGAGAAAAAAGCCGAGGATCCTTGTAATAAAAACGGGAGCAAAGCAAATTCTCCGGCCCATCGGGGTCCATGCCGTCAAAGCTTTTTGTAATCCCCATACGGAGCCCACAGCATACAAGATAATGATGAGCATTTGAAGATTTCCTGGTAGGCACCATGTGCTCGCACTTAAGTTTGTCAGGGCACCTATTTGAGATTAAAGATTAAAGGGACAAAAATATCATTAAAACCGGACGATCAATAACAAATTGCAAAAGAAATTAAATCAAAAATCAATGAGCTGTTCCAATTGTAAAATCAGGACTCAACTGAATCATACATCATACATCATAAACTATCAAAAAATATTGTACTAAATATCTTTGACATTTTAACCATAGAATTCATCATTCGTTTTGCAACCACAGTGTTCTTCATTGTTTCTCAAATCTCAAATCTCACATCATCAAAGAAATCAGATAATAATAATATTGACTAATGTAACCTTTTCTATCTATTTCTAGTTTCTAGTAAATTACCAATTAAAATATAAACCACGATCTCCGGTTTTCTTTATTCACCATTCACGATTTGGGACTCATTCGATATCCAATTCTAATACCAGACATTCACCACAATCATTATTATTATTCAATTGTTTGTATGGCCCAGAACCCAGAATCTAGATTCTAGAAACTAAAATACCAACAAAAAACCAATGCCAATGACGTCTTCCCATCATACATGTATATATGCCAAACAGAGAGTAAATAGTAAATACATACGTGTAGAATGTAGAATATGAGTGCAAATGGACAGGATAAATATACCTATTTAATTGTGTCTATTTACGTAGTAGTAGTAGTACAAAGTGCAAAGCAGTTCGGAATCGATAACATACGTGTACATTGTACATCAAAGTTACATCATACATTAAACGTACATACATTTAGTATCTAGGTTGTAGTCTGTAGTCCTAAAACCCTAAGAGTGTCCCCACCAACCACCAACCAAGAACCAAGAAAGCCAATATTCAATAATATACCTGAAGTATCTACAAACTACAATCTACAACCAGTTGATAATTACTAGAAACTACAGGCCAGCACTGCCACTGCCATGTCCACATTTTCTCTGAATGTGGCAAAAAGGAAAGGTGACATTGACATTTTACGACGGAACGTGGAAGACACACAATTGACAAAATTTCGGTTCTGCTCCACATTCTCCATTCTGCTCACTTGACAGAGGAATGAGAAGAGGAAAGTTATGACACATATTATATTTGTATGTATAAATACTAAATACCGTATACTGTATAAGGCATATAGGTACGTTATACACAGTATGTATTACACATTTTATACCTACTGTCTACAATTGAGACATGTATGGAGCACGTAGAGAAATACAATAAACTGGAGGAAGAATAAAAAGCAATAATATTTGTTTGGTTAGACAAAAGGTTATTCCACAGTTCTACAATAAACTTCATTTAAATTGCAACTCCCTCTCTCTCTTTCTATTTGTTCCGTTGTGCATCACTGGCGCACATAATATACGTATAATGTATAATATACCTACTTACTACTTACTACTTACTGTAATATAATAATATATTATGCAAGTTACAAGTTACAAATTCCAAGTCAAGTCAAGTCATAATAAAAACACTCAGAACTCTGGACTCTGGACTCTGGACTCTTTTTTACTTTTTACTATCAAAATTTTATGGAATGTTAGAAAATGTATTAGAATACTTTTTTGACTGCTTTTTTTTGTTTTCATGTTCTTGGTTTGCCACATGTACATATCTAAGTGTAACATGTATAAAATAGGAAAGAATCTAAAATCTATTACAGTACCTAGTTTCCAGCATATAGTATAAGTATTTTGAGCTCACATTTTAGTAATTCGTAAATGAATGAAGGGCAGCTGGGAACTATAGCTGAGTTTTATTAGCACACGTGCAATAAATATTTCAGATTTCAGACTGACATGGAATATGAAATACAAGAACAAAACTGGAGTAGGTTCTCTCTCTATACTGTATAGTCTACACTACATACTACATACATTGTGCAAAATATGAATGCTGAATACTAAATGTATGTAAGTACAAGCAGAAACTGTTCTAAATTATAAATTATAAATGCCTACAAACTACCAAAGCATATATTATATATTATATGGTATAGGCACATATTACATATTATACATGAAGCATAATTTGAAATTGCTCTTGTTTCTTTATTTATTTTCTACTATTTGTTATTTGTATTTTGTATTGTCTTTGAGTTTGCAAAAAATTCTGTTCATTTTACTTTTTACTCCAGTGGAAAAAGGATAAAACTAAACGAAAAGTGCAAAATAGAAAATGGAAAAAGTAGTATTGAGCATTCAGAAGATAGCAGATATTTATGTATTATATTTCCTAATTCCGTTATCCAGTTTCCACAAAAGAGAAATATCTAAAATCTAGGTAAATATTTGAACTACTTACTGTTTACTGTGTAAAATGGAACAAAATGAAGAAAATGAAACCTGAACTACAAAAAGTCAATAAATATTTTGCAGTGAAGCATGCATGTACTGTGTACAATATGTACAATGTACATAGTAAATACCGCCTACCTACTACCTACTTGCATGTATATTGTATATGTTCTTTGCAAACAATACAAAATACAAAATATGTACACACATGTACCTTTTGGATTTTGGATTAGGATTTTGGACTATCGAATTTCCAATAACTATTTCTGGGAAAAAAACAAGATGAAAAGGACTCGTATATCTTTGTCAACTCAAGTTGTAAACATGTGCATGAGTAAACAAACATTCATATAAATAATTCGGAATAAGGAATATGCGGAACCTCCTCCAGTTTTTAAAAGGAAGAAGGAAATGATGAACCCATGAAATCACATAGATGTTATATATTATATATTATGTACCTCCCACCTCCCCGCCTAGATCCTAGATCCTAGATTCTAAATTGCAGATCCACTATACAAAATAGAAGCTACAAAGTTATGCCTGATGTACTCACAAAAGTACAATAAACAAGTTTCGTATTTCATACAAACTTTTTCGAAAATCTACGCAAGACTATAATACACATAATATTTATACATACTGTAGGAATTCCTAAACTCTAAACTTTTGTAATTATTTCCAAACTTCCAACTTTTATTACTCTCCATTTTGATGATTCAGATTCTCTATTACTACATGTCCAATTTTCATTTATTCTTTCTTTCGATTTTAGATATCTAGTATCTAGTATTTAGCCTAAAGCTCATAATAATTAACCAGTGTTTTATTTACTTCATTTTTAGTTTTTAGCTTATAAACTATAAACTTTAAGCTATAAACTAAATCTAAATAGTTGATTGACTTTTGAACAGTACTGTAAAATTCCAAGTATTCTGATGCCGATGAAGAAAAATTCTTAATTAACGGTACTTATTATTATTTATTATTATTTAGTTTTTACTTTTCTATTCACTACATTATATTGAAAAGCGTCTGCTAAATATTGAATGAGTTGTGAGTTTTGAGATTTGAGATATGAAGCATTTTTATAGTAGGGTTACTTTATATGAAATTCAATACGAGGTTTTTTGTACTTACCGAAACATTCAGTGACCTGGAAAAGATAGAATAGAATAAAAATCAATTATTATTATTATTTTATCATTGTAGTTTTTGCTCTTTCTCTATTGCAGATTTCATATCATACAGAGCAGAAAAATATGTACATAGAAAATAGTCAAGTTGTTTATTTACCCAGATTCCGAACATGTCGATTTGTAAAAGTTTTTGATAAATTCTTGCTCCACGTTCATGGTTCATGAACAGATGATAGCAAACACTTCCAAGCCATGGAGAAATAGAAGCAACCACATGGGACCAGCCCAAAATGTTGAGAAAGGTATTTCCTCTAATTTCTTCCCAGGGGTACATCTCCCGCCAATAGACTAGCACCCAAACGATGGGAATCACTGCAAAAACCATACATCACAATATTATGCCATTCTTCAAGCATCATGCATCATAAATCATAAGTGATCATCACATCGATCAATTTCAATAAAAAAGTAGAGTATTATGTTCAACCCTGATCAATGATCACTGATCATACAGTTATGTGTAAAAGGGAATGTCTATATTTTTGTGTACTCTTAGGTCGATAGTTTCATCTTTCATCAGAATCAGAAACAACTTTTAATGCAATATTATCTATTTATTCTAATAAAATTCTACTGAGATCCGAGGCAGAGTACATCCTATTTTTTGTGGTTTCATTTCAACTTTTTTACAAGCAAGAAATACCTTTTATACGATAGCTTTTACCTTTTACCTTTTACGAAATAAAAAATCAATAAAACATAAAACATAACCTCAAACAAGAAGCCAGAATTAAAATAATAATATAATGTAATCTTAAGTACATTTTGAACTTTGAACACTGAAAACATACTTGTGAAAGAGTCATTTAATATTTGAATTTAAAGGTTCTTAAAATCCATGTGTATAATAATAATAATATAGGCTAAAGAGACTCACTCGAGCTGAATGCTCAATATCATAGACGTTGAGTCCATATTTAATGTTTAATCTGCCGAAACACGACCATTGAGGAAATCAAGAGCTTTTTTAATATTATAATGTCATTGTGTATAGTTCAGGTCTACAGTCTACAATCTACATCTTCTGCAGTCTGCAGTTTGTCGACTACATCATTCATATTACGTATTATATTCAAAGATGAAAAAGTTTGCTTTGTCGTATTTTCTATGCAAACTTTTATACATACTTTATACACGAGTGATTTTTTACTACACCTACTTCTTTTTTATGTGTTCATTGATCCACATGACCATCGTCAACATTAAACATTAGGTAAAAGGTAAAAGCTAAAGTACCACCATTAGTGCATGAATGAATGAACCATTACATTCTTTTCTGGAGTTTGAACCAGAACCAGGAAAATAGAAAATATAGGCTGGATTCTGTATTCTGTATACTCGATTACGTTTATGTTTATGTGGCTGATCCCTGTCGTAAACCGTAAACCGTAAACTCACAATCAGTACTCACCGTCAACCTTTCAGCTGTCACAAAGTGGTCCTTTTTCCGTAAGGTTTTGTACCACAGAATTTAGAATTCAGGCTAACTTTGCTTACTAAAATACGTCTGATATATCTGATGATGAAACTGGGGTTTATATAATTTATAATAATGTACTACAAAAGAAAGGAAGCAACTTTAAAAGAAATATCGATATAAAAGTACTAGTACGAAAAAAGATGAAGACTTACCATGTGTAAAAATATTGACAGTCTCATTATGAAGGTAGAAGAGACTGCAAAAACATCCCCAAAAGTCATGAAGTCGTCTATAACCGGTATGAACAAATTTATTGAACCTAAGATGTTGTGGCATGTCGTTGATTCGGAGGAGATGAGACTTGGCACAAGAGCCCAAGACATGAAGTCCAAAATCCTCTGTCTGATCCTCTTTTCCCGTCTTGTCATTCTCCTTCTCACCCGTCACATTGTTGTCATAGTCAATGTCAACATCTTGATCCTTGTCACTCCCATATCCAATACTGCTGTTGTTGTCACCACCCGGACTTGACGAGGACTTGATATTGACTTTTCTTTGAGTCAGTCCTTTTGAACTGGAATTGGAGTTGGAATTTGTACGGTTGTTACCGATGAGACTGGAGTCTCCAGAATTATTCAACTCGGTCCATTCCTCTGGATCATCATCATCTGGATCTTGTTGTTGCTCCTTTGAGTATTTGTTGTGAAGCTGATGATGATGATGGAGGACATCTCCATTTCCATGTTGAGAGAAAATATGAATTTTATTCGTAGTTGTAGTTGAATTTGAGCTTGGTGAGTTAGGCTTGAGATTAATATTGCACGTTTCTTCACCCACTGGATGACTTCTTATGTAGTCAAGTGTGGCGTCTGGAGGGGAAATTGTGATACTTCCATTGGTCATAGTTAAACAGTCTCCACTATTTTTCCTGGCTTCCATTTTTACTTGATGTAGTTTTTTTTCCTAGTTATTGAATTTAAGTTTTCCGTTTATTTTGTTATTATTATTTATTTGTTTAGACCTAGATGATGAATTGAAAGTTACCAGAACCTTCAATATACTTTTTTATACAAGTATCTTTTATTATTATTAGTATTATATAATATTTTTTATTTTTATTAGTAACTTTCGTAAGTCGTTATACTTTATTAACGATTAGAGAGCGAATATTATATTAAAATTATTTTTCATATTATTATTATTATTATTTTCTCTACGATTGCCGGCACGTATAAAATAATTAGTTTTAACTACAATGACGGTTGATTGACCAGCTACAAGAAAATCCATAGAGGGATTCCCGTCGATTCCGGACATTTAATATCAGCGTTTGTTAATATATGTACTAACATTTGAAGTTATTATGTACTTTTTATATTTTAAATTATATTGGGTATTGTGAAAAATTGAATAGAGTTACGTTTTCCTGTGCACTGTTCACTGTTCAGTTTTGAAGGTTCAATGTTAATGCTGTTGTAAAATTGTAAAAATTTATGCCACTGCAGCACTTTTCCCCTTTTTAAATAGATGAAATAACAATAGAACAGTCTTTACACTTTACAGTTTCTACTGCATCAGGCCAACTGAAGCAAATTGCAATTGAAATTATTATTATTATTATTACAAGAGTTCCACACTGCACTGCACTGTTTACTATTTACTGTAATGGTAATTAGTAATTAATTTCAATCCGATCCGATACCAGTCGAAGGGAAATGACAATCTGAATCTGAATAGGACTTTGATGTTGACTTTGACGTTTGACGTTTACTAATGCCAAAGCACACAGAGAGAGAATCCAGATGATTGGATTGCGCAAATGTATATAGATATAATATAGATAGAGCTTTTGTATTTACAAATCCAAGTCAAAGTTGACGTATCGAGTATCGAGTACCGAGGATCCACAAAAGTCCAATAATTCAATATTTAATATTCAATACACCGACACGAGCTCACGAGTCACGTTTCTGGGTTTTCTGTGTTCTGTGGTAAATTATATATCACTTGTAATTTTTATAATTTTTAAATTAAAGTTGAGGGAAAATATTATGTCAAATTTTAATCCAGTCTTCACTTTTCCCACCAAAAGAGTTGTGTATCAAAATTATAAATAATTATTAATGTTATTATTTGCTGTTTATTATTGTTTATGATTTATAAATGAGGGACGAAAAAAAAACACTTGACTGTTATTTTTCTTTGTTTTGGGAAACTTTGAATTATTGATTATTGGATTTTATAAATGGACAATGGAAGATTGTGGCGATGATACTGAATACTGAAGATGCGGATAAAGATGACAGAGATGAGAAGAAGAAGAAGAAGACGAATTAGATGAACAAGTTGAGAAACATTAAAAAATTGAGGGAGTCAAAGAGGAGGAGAAGTAGCGACGGCGAAAGGCGAATGCGAATACGAGTACGAATTACGAATACGATTACTAACACGAACCAAAAATTGTAGATATATTCTTCTTTTCCTTGAATATTATGGATGTAGATTGTAAATGCGGCCTGGTAGAAGTTTGCTCTTTATAATAATAATAATAAGAATAATAATAATGGGAATGTTATATATTAATAATAATAATATATTGTCGTAGTGTGAGTTTTGAGTTGCTACGAGTCCTCGACGTAGAAACTGGGTATTCTGTGCCGTACTCGTGTACAATTTATGCCTAGTATAGGGTATCTTTTATCTTATGTAGGTATGTATGTACGTGGAAGGAAGCAGCATATGTTCATGCCATGGTAAAAGGTCTGCGATTTTCGGATCAATAACCGAGCGCCTCAGACGCAAGCTCCATTCATCGTACTTCGTACTGGTAGATTGTAGGCAGCAGACAGTATATGTGTATTTGTATATTATTGGTAGTATATGTCTACTTGTGCTGCTTCTGGATTCTGGATAAGCTGGAGCTGGAATAGAGTATGGACTTTGGACTTGTATTTTTTCTTCACTCACTCTTTTTCTTTCTACTTTACTTTGCTCCTGTTGTCAAATTTCTGTTTTTGCAACCGTTTCACCCTCCAAAGTCAATGTGAGACTTGAGACTTGAGACTGTTTATTTATTTTTGCGCACACTCTACACTGTACACTGAATTTTGAATTTGTATTTCGTATTTCCTTCAGCTATTTTTTTTTTTTTGCTCTTTTTCCAAGTCCCGGCTTCGACTTAACTGGGGCTTTCGGCTCTCCTTTTTTCTACCTTCAACCTGTAAATCATAGAATAAGATAAACACAATGATGAAATAAACTAAACATTGGTTTTCCACTTTCCATATTCCTTATTCTCAACTTTTCTTCTTAACACTAACACTGTAGACTGTAGACTAACATTATTTTTTTCCTATTTCTTGTACCGACATTCTAAATCCCACACGAGAACATGAGAACATGCACCATGTTCTACTTTTGTATTTTTTGTAGTTGACGGAAGAAAGGCAATTTGCAAATTGCAAATTTTTATAGCTCATACACTTTAAACTTTAAATAATTTAGTATTTCTTTAGGTCAGTTTAGTTTACTCGTTACTGAACTACGCCTTTTGTCTTTTATCTTTTACTTTTTGCTGTTCATTTTTCATGGAACAGAAAACCATAAATATTTAGTCAATGGCTAAACATTTAATTATTTATATAATAATAAATAATTATTATTATTACATAATATTTAATAAAAGTTATGAAAAAATGAAAGGAAAAAACAGCACCTAAAAAATGTATAATGTATACACTGTTTGTAATTTTTAACTTTACTGCCACACATTTGTCTCATGTGTGAGGGTTAAGAGTTAAGAGTTAAGAGAGCCTATCTAAAACTTACAAGTTCCAATTTTGACTTTTGACCACGTGCTAGTGCTAGTCTAGTTATCTGCATACATTTAAATTTTAAACTTTTGCTGCATGTACTTTGGTGTACGGTGTACTTGAGTATACTTGAGGTTATCATCAAGTATCAAGTACAGATAGATATGAGACACGAGATAATATATACTATAGGGGTTAGAAGTAGGTAGATGTACTTGTAATTTTTTTCTTTTCGCGTCTAGCTGTCCACTGTCCAGTACTTGTAAATTGCACAAAGGAAGATTCCAGAAAAACCAGAACTCGTGATAGTAGATAGTAGATAGCAGCCCATTCATGAACAAAGCGTCATTTGCTGTATTTTGTGCAGTTTATAGTTTGCAATGTAGTGTGTAGTACACCATTTCATGCTTAGTTTTGCGTATATGGTTTTATACCATGTATTATACTTTTATCATTATCCTATTCAATTTATAAAATAATGTACAGGTGAAAAAAGGTTAATCCTATGAGTATCCACATATGTGCATTGACATTGTGTAGATAGTGGATAAATGCTCACTAAACAAGCAAGTATAACATGAAGTAGGAGGCCGGCCGGCCCATATATATACAATATACAATCTGCATAAATATTTGATACTTTTGTTTGAATTCAAAATCTAAAGTCTAGTTTGTCTGTTTTTGTTTCTGTTCCCTGTGTATTTTTCTAATGTAATAAGTAATATGTCTGATTTTTGCTCACGTTATAATAATAATAATATATAAAAGTAACACATGGCATAAAATGTAGAATAAAGACAGAATTTATAAGGTGTAAAATAGTTGGCTGACCCATATAAATATTCTTTTTTCTCATCAAATCCTTATTCTCGTATTTAGATTTACAATTTACAGGAATCAAGAACCAAAGTTATGCAATAATTATGAACTCTCGTTATTCCACATTCCACTCTTGTCTTGTCTTGTCGTCATCATTCCTTCACTCAATTTAAGTTGTATAAAATCTTTTGTTTAAGTATACTTACGACTAAAACTATACTTACGACTGAAAACGACTAATACTTATAAGTATTAGTCGTTTTCATTCTCAGTTTCATTTTAAGCTTAGAACAGGTTATGGCGACAACAAAGTACACTGTGCGAAGTACACTGTGCAGTGTGCAAACTTTTCACATAATAATAATAATGTCTAACATAATTAGATGTGTAATGGTGAATTGTAGGCATAGTATGATCTATGATCATACACACTCCAAATACATTACATATTATATACTAACATACATGAGACATCATGAAACATGCGGCATGCGGCCTCTGTTCTCTCTATAAAAAATAGAAATTATTAGCATTAGTATTATTGCAGTTCAGTGTTCACTATTCAGTTACAGTTGTTGCTGTCAGTTTAAGAATTCAAAGTCCAGACTTTTTTTCCACTAAAATGTTGCACAACGTCAGTGGAATACTTTGCGTTTTTGTTCATCTCTACAATCTACAATCTGCAGCTTACTTAGAACTCACAGTATACAGTATACAGTTTACGGTGTATAGTGTCTAGTATTGTAGTATGACATAATAACATGAGAGTAATGTAGTTTTTTCCAACATTTTTTTTACTTTTTTCTCCTTCGCCCTTTGCTATTCTTCACTATTCGCTATCCAATATTCACTATTCACGCTCATATTCGTACTTTGAGACTTTGAGCTTTGAGCTAGAGTACCTTGAATGAAAAAACTTGGAAATATCACAAATTACCATTCGTAATAATAATAATTATTCCACTACATTTCAATTTCAAAGGAATATTGTATAATGTACTACTTTTTTCCATTTTCCATTTCACTCAAAACTCAGAATACTCAAAATGTAATATTCGACATTTAACACTGAGAATTGAGAATTGACGACCAAAACACACTAGGTACAATATAAAAGAAAAATATAGAGCTTTGAGCTGGAGCTAGAGACCCCATAGATTATAAAATGTAGAATGTAGAACTCACCTCCAAATTTCACATTTCACATCAATCCAATACAATAAAAAGATGTTCAAGAAAAGACGAATAAAGTTTTTGACTAGATTTCTGTAGAATTTTTATATCTAGAATAACACTAGATTTAAAATGATGAATGAATGAAATTCACAACATGCAAAATCCAGAAACCGGCACGGATGAGAAACGTCCATCATAAAATATATATGAAGTATTTAGTGTTTAGATGATCGTAATGATAAAAGTAAAATAATAATAATACAACACGAGGGGAAATGAACACTCAACACTCTTAATTCAACACATGACACACAAAAAACACAGGGTGGCGACTAAAATTTGGAATTATTATTCTTTTTAAATGCTCTTCTCGATCCTCGATCCTCTATCATTCCCCATTCACAATTCACAATGAACCAACGAACAAACGGAGCACAATACTTTCAAAATTCGAATATTCGAATATTTGAGTATTTAGTACACATGAAGCACAGAGCACAGAACACAGTTTACAGTATTACAATTTACTACTTATGAGATGTAAGTAGTGAGTAATGAGATGAAGTGAAATTTTCATGTGCGTTCACTGTTCGCAGTTCGCATTCACGTTTCACATGCAAAGTCACATTCGCGTGTGTAGATTTGCAGTACACAGTGTGCGGTGTGTGTGTGTGTGAGTTGCGAGTTGAGAATGTAGTGAGTAACTGCAATGGAAAATGAAAATGGAAATGGCAATTGAAATTGAAATTGGCAAAGCCTTACTGTAGAAGAAGAAGAGGAGAGAGAAGCATCAGCCTCCAATCCCATCCAATGCAATGTAATGTCTAATTCTAATTCTAATTCTGCTTGCTTCAGTACTTTTACACACTACACACATTATACTTATGAGCTTATTATGTATTATGTATTTCGCATGTACGAGATACGTAAATAAATGTGGATATCTATTATCTGTACTCTGTACTCTATACATCAACATCAGGCATCAGGCAGACTTAAGCTTGCATGTGTTTTGAAGCACACTGCAGAAAATCACAAAGAGAGAGTGAGAGAGTGAGGAATTGAAAGAGTGAGAGAGATGTAAGCAACGTTTACTTGGCAAAAATTTAACTCTACCTCGACGAACCTTTTTTTTTTTACTACCTCCTATCTACTGTCTAAATATCTGTACACGCTGTATTCTTTACTCTACACTCTACGTTCTACACTCCTCACTCAATCATAATACTTTAGTTTAGTTTGTACTTGTTTTACTTTTTGCTCGTTTTCCTTCATGGTTTCCTGCCTTTTCTATTTATGTATGAGGAATAAGGAATACACTGCACACTGCACAACTGTACACATGCACTAGAGTTTAGAGTTTAGTGTTGTCGGTTAATTCTCCCCCTACTTCCATTTACTAATAAACATTATTGCCGTCTGACTTACAACTTACAAACTACAAACCAGCAACTAGCATGTGCAATGTGAAATGCGAAATGTACGATACACCTCATACCAATACCAAAAATACAAATCCACAGTCCACAGCTCATCACACAATTTACTATTTACTACCTTTTGAAATCCAAGTAAAAGGTTCCCTAAAAATTTGATACACCTTTTGAGTCTTGAGTACTTTTGATTCTCTATTCTTAATATTCTACTCTGAAGATGAGATGTAAATAGTAAATAGCATAGTGAATACTCCCTCGCACCTCGCATATATTATATTATAGATGAACATGTGCTCCTTCTTTTTTTCCACTAGTAAATTATTTTGTATGAAAAATATTAAGTGATGCAGAATGCAGATTTTAGAGTGTATCTAGTATCTAGTAAATAGAGTGTAGAATGTAGAATGTAGAGAATTGAGTGGGTGCCTTTTCGTCTTGCTCCTTACTGTTCATCACTAAAAAATTAATGTGAGACCAGTTTGCCTAGACTGAAGACTGAAGACAGAAGATTGCACATTGCAGATTCTAGATTCATAAAGCCAGGCACAAAAAAAGCAGTTTCTTATTAAATTTATTTTTGCACTCCTCGTGACTTGAAGACTTGAATTCCCTCTCTATGTGTTTATTTCTCTCCGTCATCGTTTCTGCCCATCTACAGATTTCTAAATATACGAGGAGTTGGAGTCGGAGTCGGAATGAACGTCATCGTATGCATAAATAAACAAATAAAACTGCTGTATTATTCAAACTGGCCTACCAATTTGGAACTTGGAACTTCATATCATTATCATCATCATCATTTTTGTCATCATATTCATCCTAGATGGATATATTATTATTTTCTAATTTTTTTCAAGAGCAATACATCTACTACTACTAGTTATTAGTTCTGTAGTTTAGTGGTTTGTGGGACAATTTTCCAACATGATAATAACACGATACAAAATACTGAACAGAAGCTTGAGTTTTGAGTCTTGATGAGTTCTCAAGTACACATGTTCTATTCTGATTTCGGGTTGACTTTATTCCGGTGATACAGCTCTTACATCTTACAGCATGAATAATAATAAACTCATTAATTTAGTTTTAGCCTGATTATCATTATTCATCATTGTATCCTTCAAAGTTAAAATATCAAGTACTTATGAAATATTCATGATGACAATATACAATATCACATGTCAGAAGTCAGAATTCAGAATTCTCGAATGTGCATAATACTAGTTATTTATAAAAGGGACTTTTAAGCATTGTTATTTTAATAGAGACTTGAGCTTTGACTTGTAAGTTGTAAGTTGTAATGTAATTGTGAAACAAAAAATTAAAAAACTGTACCGATGAGCAATTTCTTTTGCTCACATGTACAAAATACAAAAGCAAAAGCAAAACCAAACGAACAAGGAAAAGAAGAAGAAGAAGAAGAAGAAGAGGTATTCGCTATTCTCGTAGGAAATGTTTTATTTACTTGTGAGAATAAATAAGTTCGAGTTCCACGGTACACGTTATACGTAAGCAGTAAGCAGTAAAAAACATGCATATTCAAAACTCAAACACCTGGGAATATCACAATTTACAATAGACATTTGGACATGCTGTAAGCTGTAAAACTGTAACGTTGACGTTCATCGTCCAACGTTCACGTCATAAATATTTCGCATTGCAAATTGCAAATTGTCGACAAGTTTATTTTAAACCCCTTTCGCTTTTCACACAAATTCCTACCTACATCCCACATCCCACATGCTATAAAGCTACACATCTTTCTGATTTTTATGTACATATGCATCACATAAAAATTAGATTGTAGAATACAGAATACATCATACATTTATAAATAATAAGATAAAATGTAATATGCTGCACATTTTACACGTATGTGACGTTCAAAATCTGTATTCTACAGTCCATACTCCATACTCTTTATTATAGACCATAGTACGTCAGATTCAGAATTCAGATTAGGGACGATGTACGAGTACATGTTTAAATAGCCTACACGTTCCTTCAGCTTGCAGCTGACAGTCTCCATTCATATTCATATTATTTATATTGTATCTATATTTAGTATGGAAGCATAATATTATGCAGAATACTTCATTCATACAATAAACATAATTTTACATTCGAAAATTTTACTATTACTACAGTTAGTTAATATTTACTATTGAACATTGAACTACGGCCTACATGCTGCATACATGTTACATATAGCTAATATAATTTAATATTTAGTATTTAGTGCACATACTGAAATTTCTACAAACCACAACAGTGCTAACAAATAACAGAAGCAGAAACAGAAACAGGCAAACAGACCACACTTTTACTTTTATACTTAAACAGACATGGAATATACAAAATATTTTGTAGCTCTGAGACTGTGTACTCCGTGCTCAATGCTGAGTACTGAGTACTGACCAATAAAGTATACACTGTTTTCTGTGTCAATTCTCGTTTTGCTTCTAGTCAAGAGTCAAGAGTCTAGTCCAACTTTACAATTTACAATGTATCGTAGATGATTGTACTTTTTATTCATACTTATCTCTCATCTTGTTTATAATATATGAAAACAATGTAGAGTAATATACTTATGCATTATGCTCCATTGACATCTACATCCACCATCGACCACAAAACAAACTTCACACTCTACATTCTACAGTCTACATGGCATCGCCATATAGATAACAAGTTAAAAGTTAAATGTGTTGTGGATGTTGGATTGTGGATGTTGGATAGCAGACCAGACCAGACGGCGGAAATGGCTGCTCATCTCACGCTTCAAGATCATGTTAACATTTTGTAGCTTGAACAAGTCCTATTGTATCTATATTATATATTATAATATATTGTGTACAGACTGAATACTCGAGCATCAAGACACGTGTGGTGTATTACACTTTATATTATACATTATACATGCTTCACACTTTTTTCGAGCGACACTCATCCACATACATTTTATTCATGTTTCATGTTTCATGTGGTTAGAGCAGTTCATAATTCCTATTGATAATTTAAAAGTGATAAGTGATATTGTAATCAGGACGTAGTGCTCCAAGCTCCAAACTTACAGTGAAAATTAAGATATCATGCAAAAGTTAAACGCTAAATGCTAAAAGCTAGAGTTAGAGTTAGAACTTCGACTGAAGAAGCATATCAACTATTAATGCATGATTAGCCAAGTCTTTGATTCAGTGTTTTCATACTTCATACAAAATATGAAATGTATCAAGTATTTATAAAAAAGATATAATAATAATAAATTATTAAAAGTTATCAATTATCAACTATCATTACTTCCTTCGTGGTTGAACTATCATAAATCATAAATCACAAATCATAAAAATGGAAATGGTAGGAAAATTGCGTTGATGAATCTCTATCATTTATAACTTATAACCATGAACCCCAAAAAAACAGACAGTGGCAGTTGCCACGAGTCTTATCATTGTACTGCCTTGATAATGATACTACCTAATACCACGAACCAAGTAAAGTTTTAAAGGGTCATCAGTCTAGTCTATTAACTAACAGCTCACAGCTATCAAGTTTATGGATAAATTATAATTAAATGGCATCACCAATCACCATTACATTTTGCAATGCAAACTGATGCATTATTTACACGGGAGTAAATAACATATAACAAAGCATAATAATTAAATATCAATATCTAAAACGTGTTCTTACCGGAAAATCTCCAGTTTAGTTGAGTTTGAAATATACCTACAAATGTATTTTGTAAAAAAGGGCGATGTATTTTGTAGTTTAACTGCCCTTTAACTAGTTTAACTGATGACGTGTGAAACTCCAAACTTCTCAAAGCAAAGGAAGATCAAAGCTATAAGCTAAAATGTGCGGTGACTGGTGATTGGTGATGTTTGATCTTTAATCTTTAGTTTTCAATTTTCAATATGCTTGTGGTTTTGTTGTTTCCTCCCAGGCTTGTGTAATCCAGACTGGACCGGTTAATGAAATGAAACGCGTGATCAGATGCCTCCAGTATTGTATCCACTAACACATGTGATCAATGATCAAAATAACCAAAAGGAGACTAAAGACGAGATACTTGTTAATTACCGAAGCTTTTAAAGTGATGAGATGAGAGATGAGACTAAAGAATAAAACACTAAAAGCAAAATTTGTACGATTCTATAGGAGGCAAAAGATAAAAGACAAAGACACTATTCAGCACTCAGCACTCAACACAGTAATTAGTAACTAATTAAAAAGTTCTAGTGTCTTTTGTCTCTCTTTTCTCTTTTTGTCTCTGAGATCTGAGAGATGTATTTTGTTGAGGCCACTACTATACGCAATACACACTATAATCTACAAAATCTACAGTACACTCGAGGATTTTGTGGACTGTGGACTGGACACTGGAAGTCCAGTAACTAGTGTGGGTATAAAAAATAACATGTGGAACAAATAAGCTTTAGATGATTTCTATGCCAACCCTGATCCTGAATCCTAATGAATATGTGCAAAATGTTAAACTCAAAATACTCACAACTCACAACATGATTCTAGATTCTAGTAGGAACACGAATAAGTTTTATTTTACTAATGTTTTTTAGTTGACATCTTTCTTTCATCTGAAATCTGAAGATAAAAATAATGGACTTTTTGGAGTACATAGTACATAACATTTAAAAAGTATACACACTATTTATGGAATAGTTTTAGATGACATATTTTATTGAATTTTTAATGGCAGGTACTTGGTACTTTTAGGTTTTAAATTTTAACTGAACTAATTATTTTGAATAAATTATTCTTCGTCTTGTTTCTCTTCTCCTTTTGATTCTTCCTCCTCTTCTTTCTCTTCATTTTGGTTCTCTTCGTCCGCGGTCCCTTCTCCTTCATCTTGGGCAGGTACGATTTCAGTCTCTTCCTCCTTATTATCACTTTCAGCCTCGTTCTCATTCTCATCCTTGTCTACCTTATCTTCTTCATTTGGCTCACCGTCAGCGTCTTGGGCATTTTCGGTTTCAACTGCTTCTTCATTTCCGTCTTCAACTTCTTCATTATTATCTTCTTGTACTTCATTATTTTCCTCCTCGGGAACCTCCTCCTCCTGATTATCGTTGTTTTCAGCATGTTCAGTATTTTCAACTTCTGCCTCTTCTTCTTCTTGTTCGACTTGTTCTTCTTCCTGGTTATCCGCATTTTCCTCAGCTTTGTCATCCCCTTCCGCATTCACTTCTTGTACATCCTCTTCGGGAAGAGTCATTTGAGAAACTAAAGATCTTTGAATCTTTCCCGTTTTACCTTCAAGGAAAAAGTATATGAGTAAAACGTAGTATAAAGTTATGGATAATAATTAATAATAGATAATAGAAAAAGTATTGAAATTTTTTAATACTTTTGTTTTAAGTATGATTTATGACTGATATTTTTACCCTTTGGCAGCTCTGGAACTATGTACAATCCTCCACGCAGGTGTTTGTAATTAGGAAGACGCTCTAGAGAGAATCAAAGATTAAAATTCCAGCTTTTAGTACAGCTTGTTTCCTTTTAAAATAAATGAAAAGTTATTACTGGACTCTGATGTTTTAAAATAATACCGTGAGCAAATTGAATAATTTCCTCCTTGGGGCACTCCGGGTCAATAAGAGTAACATAGGCTCGTGGGAAAAATCCACCACCTTTGATCATCATTAGTATTTTAAATTTAAATCCCATAAACATTTGTACCGAATCAGATTCAAAATTATCATGTTTTTCGTTGACTCACCTTCTGGGTCTTCCACACCAACGACACAAACTTCTCCAACTGCTGCATGTTGATTAATTATGTCTTCCACTTCCGTCTAATAGATGATTTAAAAAAAGACAGTATTTAAAATTTAAAGTTACGAATTATGAACACAGTAATAAATTAAGTTTTTCTTTTAACATGACAATGACAAAATTATGGATGATTTTAATTGTGAATTATTTTGTAATTTGCTCACTGGACTAATTTTAAAGGCAGCAGAAAATAAATAGTAAAATAAAAACATTTTGTATAACTTTTCGTAATATGATTAAAAACTAGAATCATGAAAAATTATTCCACATATTTTGAAAAAATCGTCATCATATAGCTCAAAGCTCAAATTTTCATAGGATTTTTTGTATCTTTGTTTTACCTTATATGATTATTCCAGTACTTAAAAATTTCTTTTATACGATCCACAAGAAATACAAACTCATTTTCATCGTAATAACCTAAATTTTTTTGACAAATCAAAGAATGATCACGATTCATGACACTTTTGAATTTTTACGAAGTACAAAATATTGCCAACGTAGTATTTTCTTTTAATAGATTTTTTTTAAACATTTTACCCATATCCCCTGTACGAAAAAATCCATCTATGAATGCAGCTGCAGTCGCCTACAAATTAAAGAATTTCGTAAGTAAATACTAAACGCCACCATCTTTTATTGTGAATTGTGTATGTGTGTGGAAATTAATACGAATGATTAATAGTCATAAAAGAGTCATTATCGTTATTACCTCTGGATTATTTAAATAGTGACTGAATATTGAATTACTCTTGACGCAAATTTCTCCCCTCTGATTCGTTGTCAATACCTCGCCAGTTTCTGGATCTCGAATTTGCAACAAAACACCCGCTGAAACCTAATGTAAAATTACCCTTTGTTTATAAATATGTTATTCCATTCAAATTCTTTTATTCCTACTTTCAGTTGCTTACCTTTCCAATAGAAAATGGTGGTACTTCTAAATCAAAATTCAAAATAAATACATAAAAAAATGGATTTAAGAATCCTAAAATTGAAAACTAATAAATAATTTTTTAATTACCTGCTAGTTTAACGTTACTTTCATCCGAAAAGTCAAATTCAGAGGCTAGTGGGACGGCTTCTGTGAGACCATAACACTGTCGCACGAGTCGTGGATAGATACATTTAAAACAAAATTAATCATCGCCCATCAATGGTTAAAGTTACGACTTATGACAAGGAATTATGTAGACAAATAAAAAATAAACTTTCTTGAGTTCTTTCCTTACATTGACTAACGCTTTACAGCTAGGTAATTTTGTCATTGTCTGCTCCATGGACGGCGTAACTTGAGCCCCTCCTGTAGCTGCCAGTTCCAAACTAAAAGAAGAAATAAATTATTAATTATTTGTAGACGTGTGTATTATACTTGTGAATATTTTTCTCACTATCGTATTACGTATAATATTTTTTATTGAATCCTCATGAAAAAAATTACCTGGAAAAGTCATAATTCGGAGCTTCTGGGTCATTGACTAACATGAGAAGAAATGTTGGGAAAGCCCAGATAAAACCAGGCTGTTTTATATAAAAAAAATAAAATAAAGAACTCATGTTTGAAGAATTAAAATAAATAGAATGTATTTTCTGTATAATTTAGGATTTACGATCTACAACATAAAAGACATAAAAAAATAACCTTGTAACGTTCTACAGCCTCAAACATATTCTTCTTGGTGATGTTGGCCAAGACAATAGCTTGTTTCCCAGAGCACATTAGTGTCAAGGGGAAGAGACTCCCTGTGATGTGCGTTGCCTTACTCACGAGTAGATTTGGTTTATCAGAATTGAAACCGATGGAGTTGATTCCAATTAAGCTGTGAACCATGTTCCGATGAGTGTGTACAGCTCCTTTGCTGTTTCCGGTTGTGCCGCTAGTGGCTAAAACTAAGGCCGCATCATCTGGTGACACTTCCAACTCTGGCAGTTCCTCCCCATCATCATCAAACAGTTCATCGAAAGGGGTACAACCCTCATGTGGCCCTGTACACACAACCTCCACATCCCAGTACATACTTTCTGCAACTTCCAAACATGTTTCCGCCGTTTCCGGATCACAAAGGATCCAACCGGCTCGACTTTCTTCCACTCTTTGGTGCAGTGTAGATCCCAAATCCTCAGGATAAGAAGCTCTATATTTTTTTCACATTAAAGTAAATTATCAACTATTTTTCATGTTATTCATCAAAAATCAACAATTTATTTTAGCTTTTATTTCATAAAAGTATTTCTAATTTCTAATCTTCTACAAAACCTAATTTCTACTGTTTCTTTTTTTACCATAATATTAATTGATGAAAATTCACGTACCGAACAATTCCATTTGCTCTCCAAACACCGATGAAAAACACATGGAGTTTCTATAAATTATTTTGAAAAATTGTCAGTAAACACATTACACAAATTGTCAATAATTATCATCGATATTTTTGTAAATAAGGCTTAATCCTCATTTCTCATCATTTCCTATTTAATCGACACACTTTCTTTCTAATTTCTCACCAACATTTGTGACGTCATATAAATGGCCGTGTCGCCTTTTCTCATCCCTCTCTTGTACAAACTACAGGCAACTTTACGAGACAGCTCTTCAACCTCTGGAAATTCTAAAGATTCGCCCGATCCTGCGTCAATCTACATAATACACAGTCATATTAATAATTAATTATGAAAGTAAAATATGCACGTTGCACATTAAATGTCATATTTTCTCATCACATCACCAATAAAGAAAAGATCACCCACTAA
>JABASP010000714.1:0-42685 GCA_019776565.1 Sminthurinus signatus
CTCGAGTGTTAGATAATACTATTCATGCAAGTCGTGTATGCTCAGGAGCATAAGGCAAACATTTAGCCCTCCGGTCATTCGCGCAGCGCATATCACTTGTATAAATATTTTAGCTTGAAACGTATTTTCTGGGTCAAAAACGGCTTTCATGTGTCTTTTACTATCTCTTGAACCTAGCTATAGTAGAAGTCTCAAGTTGCAGCATAAAGGGTTGTCACAAAATGACAACAATTTGAACATAGTGCATTTGTGATGGAGATTTTTAGAAATAAAAACTTCCAAAACACGCCATGTATTTCAGTTACAAACGTGAAACTTCAGTGCTAGGGACAAAACAGGGTGCTTTATTATTTTAAATGTTTAGTTTTATGCGAAGTCCTGAGGTCACCGTTAGCCAGGTCGAAGTAATCGCGGAAAATTTATTTTTGAAATAGTTTTTTCAAAGCTCTCTATACATGGTTTAAAATGACTTATTCTCATGGGACTTGCTTTGAATCCTATCACAATAAACAGAAGTTTACGAAGGTAGCAATGGTTAAAACCGAAACTTGGAATGGTGGATGGGAAAGGGAAAAGTCTAGTGTTTTTATAATCTCCGATAACCCTCTGTAATAATTACAGGTAGAAAGTAGAAAGTAGATAGAAGGGTATGAAAAATAAAATCAGAGAAAGTTATAAATAGAAATTTTAAGCTTAAATCATCTTGTAAAGAACTGTACTAAGAAGAAAGAAGGCCAAAAAGAAGAGCTCAGTTTCCAACTGGAGTGTCTCGCAGTTTTTAATTATTTTTTCCACCCAAACTCCCTTCTAAACTTAGAATACACAAATATAGTCTCTGCTTCTCATAGAAAAGAAAACGAGAAAGGAGGACTGTTTTAAAATTAAAGCTTCAGAAAGGTGTGATTTCAAATGTTGTTTGTTTGTGAATCTTTTCTATTTTTTGGTTTGACTTTCTCTTTTTCTTTTACAACTAGAACTGAAGTTAAAAATACTACTACTAGTACTAATACAAATACAAATATTTACACACTTCATAACACACGCGGGGGCTCGGTTCAAATGAATGGCAAAGTTAAAAAACTCTTTCTAACTTGATTTTGTTTTTGCTCTCAGTTTCCTTTGAAAAAGGAGAAGGTTATAGTACTACAATATACGGTATATTGTACAAGGTACAAGTGGATATGTAAAAGTAAAAGTAGCACAGAGAGATGAAGATAAATAAAGAAGGATAAAATATCAGTCCAAGTTTAATTCCAGGATTCCGTATCTTGTAGATTCTAGCTTCTAGATTGTAGATTCTAGCTTCTAGATTCTAGATAGACAGATATTCTGTTTGTATAATGAGTTCTCTTGCAAAAAGCTCAAAGTTGGAATAGTTGTAAAGAAGGGAAAAGGGAAGAAAGGGAGATGAGATAAGATAAAAAAGTGGGATGAGGAGGAAAATTTCTATGTGTACGATATGAGTCATCATCAAAGTCAATTAATATCGTAATACAAAATATACACAGACACTAGACACTAGATACTAGACTACTGCTACTGACTTGTAAGTACTGAGTACTGGGTACTGTGTACACACGCACAAACATAAATTTTCCATTCCCTTTACTCTGCACAGGACACCCTGCAGACGACCAGAAATCCTGGAACTGGAAACTGGAAACTGGAATACATTGAGAATACATTTCAAGTATCTGCGTCATTATAAAGGAGATTAAAAGCATGTGTAATGTGTGTGTGTGTGTACGTAACTTTCAGTTTCATTTCCCCTCTGGAAAAAATCCAGCTCCAGCTCCAGCTTCTGGGCTCCTCAATTTTCCACAACCGGGAAACTTATGTACATACGTAAAAGTATGAATATTGAATATGTGAGAGACTTTTGCTATTTCTAATATAAAAGTCTCATACATCGTATATATAGGTCTTATACAAAATGCAAACCATTTAAACAAATCCGCGTGCATAACTACATTTATACAACATACAATATATAATATGCGTAGAACTTGGAACATGCCGCCATTTTTTCTGACATTGAAGTTGCCACGACAAGAAAAATGACTAAGAACAAATGAGACGGGATTAGCATGATGGTAAAAAAAAGTACAAGGGTAAAAATGCCCATGAAGAGGACAAAAAAAAGAAATGCATGCTGCAAAACCTGCTCTCTTTTACTCAACTCCACCACTGCTACTACTATTAAATACTTCCTCTGCTATTGATGGTGAATGAATAATGGTGAATGGTGAATGGTGATGATGACGATGGAAATAATTGAGTAAACTTGGAGCTAACTATAGAGCAAGTGATTGTAGAATGTAGACTGTAGAATGTAGTGCCTTCGGCCAAATGAGTGAACTGAACTGAATTGGATTGGATTGGGTTCTATTGGATTGTGTGCATACAATTTATTTGGTTGACATTGAACACTTTCCTTTTGTTCCCTTCCTCTGCATTTTTGAATCTACATTCTACATTCTTCATTGTACATTGTACAGTTTACAGTTTACAGTGTACACTTGTAACTGTTCAGTTTTTGAGAGGGAAATGCAGTTCTGTGGGTGATGAAAGTATGGAAAAAACCCAACTCTTACTCACCAAAATTTCAGATCGAGTTTCCAATACTTAATACTTAATACGCCGATGGACAAAGATTGGAGGGGAGAAATGGAGAACAAAACGAAAACGACATCAATGCGAGTCTACTGCTTCTGTAAATCCGGAGAGGAAAGGCGTAGAAAACGGAGGAAAAATGTAACAAATACATTACAAGTTGGAACATCATCATGGGATTTTACCAGGACAAATGTGAACTAAATCTGTGCTCTGGATGAGTGGTCCATGCACAATGTACAACATACAATCTACAATCTACATTGCACAACGAGCAATACATGATGTACAATGTATAAATGTAAGCGGAAAACCTCTACAAGTGGAAGTGAAAGAAACAAGCTTGTACAATGTACAACGTACAATGTGTATTGTACATATGTGTTCATTGCACAGACGACGTACAATTTACAATGTACAAGGCCAAAAAAGAGTGCTCTTTCTCATATGTCACAACAAAACATACACATTACACATTGCACATACATAAGACAGGGGGACGAGGAGCTTGGAGAAGTTGGAGTAGAAAAAAAAAGCTTCCACTTCAACTTGTTTCTCGGCTTTACACTCAGTTTCCTCTGGTTGTATGTTGCATGTACTAATGTACTGTGTACTCCCATTTCTACTTTGACATTCTACATTCTACATTCTACTCCAAGCTTGCTTACAAATGCGAAGGATAATGGAAGCCTCAGAGTCAGAGGCAGAGTTGGTTTCAGAATTGGAATCAGGCAGAGTCGGAGTTGGATTCAGAGTGCGTATGTGCACACTGTATTTTCTCTGTACAATGTACACTCTTGCCTCTAGGTCTGCGTAAAAAGGGAAAATGGAAAACAGAGAGAGAATCACACACACTGTATTTTGTATGTTGTATGTCATATGTCGTATGTCGCCTGTTTTACCCACGTTGTCCTTTCATCGAGTCCAAGAGGCCAAAGGAATAGTTGTTTATTTACATAATATAACAGTCTTACTCATATTATGCATGCTGCTGCGGCGGCGAAGAGGGAAAAAAGCATGGGAAATAATAAGAATAAAAATATCTCCGATGACTACTGACTCCTAGAGTCAATGTATACATGTACATTTTACATTATACATTATACACATGTATATTATGTATATTCATTTTGCACAAAAGGTTGGTGGGTGGAGTGGAAAATGGAAAATATTCCAAGAACCCAAAGCCCAAAGCCCAGGCTAAAGCAAGTGCACATTGTACATTTTACATGTACTCGGGTTTATCTATTAATATTCTATGCATATTATATTATTTTGTACCATCTCATATCTACATTCTACATGTATGCTCAAAAGTCAGTCTCAATTCTCAATACTCACATGTACATTGTACTCTGTATAGATATAATATTATGTACAATGTACAAGTATAATACATTCTGGTTAGGGTAAATAAATAGGGAATGGTAAATATGAATAAATGGATAAGGGCTGACTGACGTGAATGAAAAGACCCAGACAGAGGAAGAAAAGGAAAGAGGGAGACTCGTGGAAAATCAAATGAAACGAAACGAAATGAAATGAAAAGAAAGGGAAGAAAGGGAAGAGAAAGAGAAAAAGAAAGGATAGAAAGAGTAGAGCATAGAGTAGGGAGGCGCCCTAAAGAGAGCTCATTTTCTATACTCCAAGTCACTAAGGTGGTAAAATTTATTCTCAATCTAAAATCTAGAAACTAGAAACTAGAATCCAGAATCTAGTACAGTCAACAGCTATCTTTATACAGTCCACAGTTGTGCATAATACATAACTCAAAATGCAAGTGTATGCAGAGGCGATTTCTACTTTTTATATTTATTTAGCATGGTTATGTACATGAATGTGAACGTATTGGTATACAAAATGGATGGAGCCAAGACATGACAAGTAGAATAAAGTGAAATGAAACAAAATAGAAAATAGAAATACAATGGAATGGGATGGATAGACAACGGTGAAGAGTGAGAAGAGTGAACAGTGAACTGAACAGAGTGCGAATAATCAATCAATACAGATGCAAAAACGAGGGAGGGCCAAACCCTTTTCATATGCAGATGAGCTGTGTACAAAAGTTGGAATAGAGAATGGAGAATTTAGAGCCTGGCAGGAGACATGAGTCATATATACTTGTGCATTGTACAGTCTACAGTGTACAGTGTACAACGTACATGTAGGGAGGGGAAGAGCTGTCACCGTACTTTAAATCCATCCGAAAGCAGAAGCAGAAGCAAAAGCACTGCACAAGAGTGCATACATGTACAAATAATCCATCTACCGTCCACCGGCCTCATGCACAAAAGTTACATTTTACATTCAGCTGAGTCTGAGGCAGACGAATTTGAAGCACATGCACAACGTACATGTTGTATTTTACTTTGCTTTGCTCCACTCCGACTCCGACTCCAAACCACTCAGTCCTACGTACATGTATATGCAAATGAAAGTACAGGATTTCTCCCCTCATTTACCCACTCACTCAGTCACTCACTCTCCCATCTCACTCCGTCCACTGTACACTGTAAAGTTTACACTGTACATATTTATTTATACAGACCTCAGACATAGACGCATCAAAACAAGAACACAGATTTATGCACACTTTGTGCTCATAAATGAGATAGCAAGTTCATGTTCATGTTCCATCGTCCTACGTTTATGTACAAACGTGCAAGAGACAAAAGCATGTGTACATATTTACAACCTATTTTAAAATGTGTGGATTTTGGATTTAACTACTTTCTGTAAATAGCACAATGTACGATTGACAATGTACAGTGTACATTGTAAAATGTATCACTGAGCCATGGACAGACATGAAATGAGCCTTTAAGGTGTGTAATACGAGTTTTGTGGTGGATGGTGTCAGTAGTCACTACCTCCATTTTCCATCCCACTCTCCTCAATGTGTGAATCCATGTTTGGATGGATTGGTTTAAATTTGCATATTTTATTTCTATTTTCTACTCATTGTGGTTATAAAAAATGAAAAATTTTAAAACTGTCTATATGAAGCCTGGTATCAGTATTCTAATCCTGTTTTAATTTAGTTTCATTTTGTTTTTAACTCTAAATCTGAATTTGCATTTACATTAGCAAATACCACCACGATACACGTCATGTTTGTCTATAGTCCAAACCCATAAAATATAAAATGTACTGCTAACACGTCTGATTTTCCTCACAATTAAAGTCACAGGGCATGAATAAGGAATATGAGGGATATGTTGTTGGTTGAGGAAAATTTAATTGACATGGACAACCTACTCCATGAATGGAATGAGGTTTAGTAACTGGTCGATTGTACATTGTACATTGTACATGGTACATTGGTAGTTGTTCCTTGTACATTGACGTAATTGTACATGTGCACATGCATACATAATGATACACGGTACATGGTCCATGTTTTAGTATGCACTGGGAAAGCTTTCATTAATTTTACACTACATTTTCTCTTAGGTAAACTTGAGACCTACTTTTTCCATTCTTACTCCTCCGCCTTTCTCCTTCCCCTTCTCCGTCTCTACTTCTCTCACTCTAGGTCTAAATTATGTTGCTTATGCATGACCGAGTTCATTTTCATTTCCAGCTCTACTGCTCCCCGAGATTGACTAAATGGAGTATAAAACGTCATTTATTCTAATTCTTATTTTCTTATTCCAGCTCCGTAGTTTTAGGTTAGTTTTCATCGAGTTTTCTCAATCTCTTCTTCTTTCCACTCATTCGACTTTCGACTTTCCACTTTTGACTTTGGCACTGTGGAATCCCCCTACAAACTACAAATCCTCGAATTCGTACTCGCACAAAAGCAAAAGCTTTCCCTTTGCAGTTTTTAACTTTTCACTCGGCTTTCTACTCCGTTCTACGTTCTATTTATTTCATGCACTGTAAGATTTGGGAATGGTGGAATGAAAATGAATGAAACAAATGCGGTTGGGTTTCCTTGCTTGGTTACTCATTCATACGTCCATACACCCATACAGACATACAAATAAAATAAATCTAGTTTATTACTTTCAATAAAATTCTTATCTCACATGAATAAAATATTTTCAACCGTACAATAATACATCGACATCGTGTAGTACAATGTAGTAATGTAGTAGCAAATGGTGAAAAGAATAGGAAAAGAAAAAACGCAAAAAGTTTCCTCTATTTGTTTTAACAGTAGTTTTTTTAAGTAATTTTATCCATGTGTTTTATATCTCTGTGATAAAAATTAACCTAGATCCTGCTGCAGGGGTCAAGTTGAATCAATACCAGAGAAAAATGATGAAGGAAGTGGAAAGGAGAAAAAATCCCATTTGAATTTGAATGGAAAATAAACATGAAGGAGAGAGCATTATCACAGTTATATCGTACAAATGTTGCACACATCCACAATGTACAATGTACAATGTACATTGTACACGGTGAATTGTACTAGTAAATTATGTAGACATAGCAGATTCAGATATTTCTGGTTCTGGATATTTACTACAAAGTAAACATGGGAGTTGTGTAAATGTAGTAGTAGTAGCAGTAGTAGAAGTAATATGAAGAGTAAAGAGTGTAGTAAAATGGAGGATAAAACAATTTTTCCCTGCCATGAGAAAGAGTGAAGGAATGGGGAATATTGTAGATAGATACTAGATACGTGTAATGTGTGTTGTTTCCCTTCGCATCTCATTTTTCTTTCAATCTTTACTCTATGTAGAGAAGGCTTAAAAAAGGAAACCTCATTTATATCATCTCCTTAGGAAAACTCTTCCTCTTCCTTTCAACTTCAACTTATACTTTTTTCCCTATTTACTTGTACCGTGTACAATGTGCATTCAACATAATACTTCCACTTATGACTCTTTCCTCCTCAATGCCAAAAACATTGCTCTATTTTTTTCCATTTTCCTTTCCGAGAGACTCCATCCAACTCCATCCAACTCCATCCGTTTCCTTTCATTTGTAGACACATTCATTTCTTACATCTTTGTACTTTGTACTTTGTTCACTTGCCCACACGTGCATATCCCATGCTCGATTTACAAAGATTTTATTGTAGTCACGTAAAGAATAAAGAATTTTACATAGGATGTTTTGCATGATAAAATCACTTGCAGATTTCAGATTTCCCACACTATTCATTGAATCTTTTAATAATTAGTGTCAATACTAAAAAAAAAAGAAGTACACTAAACTCTAAATATGGTCATCAGATTTTTCTAGATATGGAAACACCAAGACATCAAGAAAATATGATGAAATTTAAAACTATAAAAGTATGGGGAGAACGACCACAAATTCTTGTGGTTTTGAATCTTTCATCTATGTGCAATGCACATTGTACAAGTATAATGAAGGGAAAAGAATTAAGGATCAGGGGAATTGTGGGTGCTTTTACGGATACTGATAAGGATATGTATCATCTAGCATCTTGCCTGAAAAATGTTACATGTCAAAAGTGAGACGGGCGAGAGAGGAAGTTTCACGACAGGATACGTAACATGTATGTCTCAGCATCTTTTTTCAAGTTCAGAAACTCTGTACAAAATACAGCGTGTACTAGATGCACAAAAGCTTGATTTAAAGTTAAGCATAGTGGATATTATGAAATGGTGGCGTGGTGGAGTGAAGTGTGTTGTACATATTTTCTGAGTTGAAGAGGAAGCCGGAAATAGGTAGTTACTCCATGTTTTTGTCGCCTTCCACTCCAACATAAAGCACACAAGTAGAGTACAGAGTACAGAGAATCTACCATCTAGAATCTACACTGACGCATTTCTTGTTCTTTTTCTTTCCAGTTTTTCCCCTCACACCCTCACTCACTTACTCACAAACACACACACATCCACATCCACATACAAAAATACGTACACTCGTGGAAGCTCCCGTAAATACACACACTTCACTTCGCATTCTCCTCCTTGATCCTTTGAGACTCTGACACCTCCAAAGATCAAGAAAAATAAATAGACCAAGTGTTCCCAAATTAGAAGTCTGGTGAAAGAAACGTGGAGTGAGAGCTCAATTTGGAATTTTGGAACTTGCAACTTGAAACATTGAGCATGTAGAATAAAGAATGGAGACTCTAGACTGTATACTGTAGTATTTAACATGGAGCACTGTATACTGTATACTGTACAAGTTTGGTTTGGTTACAAAGAAGAAGAAGCCTCTTTCTCTGTCTCTCTCTTCTCATGGTAAAAACCGTAGTAGTCTGTAAATAGAGTTCAAGATCAAGTCCATCTATCTACTATCTAGTGTCTAGTGTATAGTATCTACTTACAAATGAACGAGTCAAAATGGGAGAACGATGTTCAAGTCAATCCCTTATTAAGACTAACTAAGAAAAAACTATCACCATGTACAATGGAGCTACTTTACACTTTTCTATTGTTAGAAAGGCGTACATCACCACTATTACTAGTATTACTAGTACTATTATTAGCGAGACACTAGAGATAGCAGGTAGCCTGGTATCTGGTGTCTAGTGCTGGGGTTTCTAGGAGGAAAACCTCAAGTCCATTTATCACCAAGGGATGTGAAAAAACCCCTTTTTAATTAATGGATAGAGGAGAAAAAGAAAAAAGACCAGTGAAAAGCCTCAATTTGCCGTATTTAAAGTCCAAGTATACCTCACACATGAGTGTACATACATTTTACATGTGCATGTGTATAGCGGAAAAATATTTATCCGTAGCTGAAAATAAAATTATTTTCTAAAATAGTTATACACTTTACTCTGCCTTTTCAGTTTTCGGGTTTGGTTTCGGTTTTATGAATTTAATTTCCCAATTTGATTTGATTTTGGAGAATTGGGGAAACGTCAATATTCATATTCATATTCAATCCTTTTCTTGTACAAGTATAATGTGTACAGCGTACATGCAGGCGGTAGGTATTTACACTTCTTTTCGCCTTTAGTGATAAGACTTTCAACTAGAAAGATTAATGGCCATATGCAACATAAAGTGAGAATTCATATGGGTTTTACCATGTACAATGTACAGTGTACATTGTACATGTGTCGTGTCCTGTCGTGATAAAAGTCGATTACGTTTTTCCCTCTTCGTTTTTCCTTCGCCTTTTGACTCTTAAGTCTAGATTCTAAATTCTAGATTCTAGAATCTAGAGCCTGGAATCGAGAGTCTAGACTCTACGGAGTATGGAGTTTTGAGTAAATGGAGGAATAAGCAAATAGCAAATAGCAGAGTGAAGGGTGTAGAGAGAAGAGTGGAGTTACTGCAGAGTCGGTGGAGATGCAAAATGCAAATGGTAAATGGCCAGAGTTTTGCAAGGCGTTACAACTTCCGGTGGAGGAAAACTTTCAAAGTGCCAACACCAGCCAGCCAGTGGATGAATGAATTCTCAACTCGAAACTCCAACTCGAATTTTTTCTTTGTGAGTTTGAGCAGAATCAAAGATAAGAATTCCAATGCCCAGACCTTTTATATACGTATATATTGTATATATTATCGTATGTATACATAATGCATTTGTATAGATGGAATAATGTAGATATAAATTGCCCTTGTCCTATATTTAAGCTAATATTTTGAAAAGAGCCGGGAGAAGGAGAGAGGATGTGGTATGCAATTTTTTTTTGGAGGAATAGACCAATCTACATACATTTACTTTTCTATAGATTCAGTATATTCCGTCAGGAGTCAAGAATTACTATAGACGTTTCTATGTGAAAACACAGATTCGAGATTCGATCAAATTGCGACTCATCGATTTTTCATCTAGAGTCTAGAGCATGGATCACGATATCTGTGTCTCTGTACTCTGTGTTCTGTACACATGCAAACATCATGCATGATGCATGTAGACATGTAATTTATATAGTGCATAAATTTATGCATGAAAGTGTTGTAGCAGTTGTGTAGAGTGTGACAAAAGGAGGGAGATAACACTTACTTCAAACCAAACAATATTTAATATGTGGGTATACTACATGCTTCACACATGTATGTGGAGCACAGCATATTAAGTGATAAGAGAAAGGAAGGTAGCGAGCGAGAAAGGTAGCAGCCGACTACATGTAATTGATTTCCAACTCGAGGATTTACACAGAAATTTATTGTCGGAAGCATCGCATGAGTATGCATTATGCATTTGTGTTTGTCCAAGACTCGAGACTCGAGTCTCAAAAATCGAGGGAATCTAAAATCGAGAACCTAAAATCGAGAATGAAGAATCGAGAATGGAGAAAGGCGAGATTACTTCCTTCTCGATTTTTGTTGAAGGACAAGAATTCTCCAGATTTGGAGGCGGTTGGTTTGGTTTGTAGCGTGGTTCGTCGGTTGAATCTGTCTAGCTTTTGACTTTACCACCTCATCCATAAGTCTAGTCGTATGTAAGGTTCTTCATCACCACCTTCTCACCATCTCACCATTACTTTAGACTTTAGCCATCCTTTGCCTTCGCCTTTCATTTCCTTTGCCCGATGAGGAAGGCAAATGAAAAAATGCCTGTCCATTCTTTTAAATCACCAACTATTTTCTCGATAGTGCCAACCGTTATAATTAATGGGAATTTTGTGCACAAATATTTCAAATTCTTCTCCTCCTTCCTTTTTTCCTCCGCTCTCAGCTCCTAGTTGCTGAAGCGTTCATGAACGTACTTTATGCACAGTGTACGCTGTATATTGTACACTGTACATGTTTGGAAGGGAACAAACTCAGGATTTATGATGTTGGGATCCAGAATGGAGAATAAAATGAGGAGCAATTTCCAACTACCTTTATCTGTCTAGGCATAATAGTATAACAGTATAACAATAAGCCTACTTCCTACTGCCTACTGCCTATTGCGTACCATACAAATTGCAAGTATACAGTAGACGTCTTTTAATTCTTCATATTTTTTTACTTAACGTCGTATGTAGTGTGACAATGAGAAGCCAAATAGTTTTGCTATGGAGACTACCTATGACCTATACTATATTTTATACATATTTTGATATCCTTGATCTTTGGTTTGGCTTTGGCACTGATTATAAAATTCATTCCACAAACTGTACTGACACTCGCTTGGAATTTTTAACAGCAGTAGATTCTAGATTCTATGCTGTATTAAATTGATGAGAACTTTAAAGTGTAATTTATACACTAGCTTTATTTTATTCAAAACTCAGACTTGAATTTTCATTGAAGTAAAATCAATATTTTTGCTTACATTTACCCGTGTATATTTGAATAACAAGCATGGGAAAGATTTATGATTTATGAATTATGAAGAATTAAATATATATGTTTTTTCTAACAAAAAAACAGAAATTTAAACTATGGAAAACTTGGAATAGAAATGTTGAAAATACCTGAAGTAGAAATGAACATTGTCACTGTCATAGAACAGACTTCATGGTTTCTTTTATATTTCTCATGTTTATACTTGAAACACGTTTAATTATTTTTATATTTTGTAAATAATATTTACGCGCTTAAATTTTTTCATTCACTCTGACACTTTTCACGTTTCACGTTTCACCTCCGATGAATATTTTTTTCCTTTCTATTTCCTTTCTATAAAAAACACAAATAACTACCACTTGACTTGATTTTGGTCTGTGATTAGGGAAATTTTTGAAACCAGGACACTAGGGAGAAATTTTAACTAGGGTTATTGTATTTTATTGGGTATTGGATTGGACTGGATCACTTTATGCTTGAAATGCTTTTAAATCCGAGTTTTCATCATTTTTTTCTTGTAACTTGTAATTACAATTCACCAATTCACCAATCTTCATGTCTTTTTAAAGTTGATAAGTCCTCATCATGTAGGGTTTTTTCCCATTTTGAACATTCTTTTAGTATAGTTTATACACTACATACTATATACTCGGTTATTTCGTGTGAAATATTTTGCTGGGTGATGGTTTTTTTTTCTGCTTTGAATCTTTAATCAAAAGGAAGCGAGTGTGTGAGTGTATAAATATTTTGGTCGTGTGTAGTCTGTAGTCTGTAGTATGTTGTATGTAAATAGAGGAGTATATTTACATTTAAATTCAGAGTGGGCGGCTGTGTAGGTACTTTGGACTAATAATAGTGCAGAGATAATGGGTTTTCACAACAAAAACAGGAGCAGCAGCCGGAGCAACACGACAACGACATTTGTACAACATGCTGGAGCATTACTAACATCTAACATCTAACATCAACTATCATCTGCATCTGCATTTAGTTGGTCTTTTCAACTCTCAACGCTTCACTATCGACTCAACTTCACATTTCACATGTGATGCCACTTTTGAAATTCGAAATTCGCAATTTGCAATTTCCCAGAACAACATTGACAGCAGAACAGGATCGACCGGCGTGGAGAAATGACAATGATGATGATGATGATGACGATGTTTTTATACGTATATCCTCACAACATTACAACACACTCAATTTCATAATATCTTGTATATCTATCTTATTTTGCCTCATGCTGTCCCAAACGATCCAAAAAAAACTATACACTATACACTGTCAAATGTCAAATGATGAAAGATGAAAAAATATTGGAGGAACGATTCCGACGAGGAATTTGTGTTGAAAAACAATAATAATAATAACAGTTATAATCCTTCAAAAAACCAAGGGTCATTAAATTTAGGCCTTTATCATCATTTCTTTTAACTGATCCATCCAGGATTTTTCTACTTGATGTTGATGTTGATGTTGATGTTGGTACTGGATTTCTTTTAGAATTTCCAATGGCCTCACCATCAAAGAGGGAAAGAAAGGAAAAAGGTACTGAAAGGATTTATCTATCGGATTTTGGCTGAGACTAGAGGTCACGTAGGTTATTATCCAAAGCTGTTGTCAAAATCGGGTCAAATTCACAATAAACAGTAGCGATGAAATCCCATCGGATCACAATAAAGAAAAGACCAATAGTGATCACTGATCACTACTATACTTATATTTTTTTTTACTTTCTCTTTAGTTCAAATCTGAGAAAATTCCATATGTATAATAATAGTATTTGTGTTGTGTAAGAACTAGATGTAGGCTTTTTGGTTCTGGTTCTGGTTCAAAGTCTGACCTCCAGGCTTTTCTTTGCTGTAGGAAAAAGAAAAATCTTGGAGAAACGGATATTTATTTTTCTACATGTTCTATGTCTCAAGTTCCAAGTTCCAAGTTTGACGTGGAGTCACCAAAATCAAGGGAATAAAAGGAACTATTGAGGAAGACACATGAGAGTTATTACACAAGAGTTGGCCGATGTTGTGATCTGATCTGATCTGGTCCTCTTCTTCTTTGGTGAACGTGCCAAGAGGAGGACAAAGAACAAGAAGAATACGAATAAGAATAAGACGAAGACAAAGACGAGGATGAAGAAACCAAAAGGAGACAAGAGGGAAAACAAACTTTGACAGTGAAAGTATTTTTTTTCGACATGAAAACAGAGAAAATAAAGAAAAGAGCGGATAAATACTAGTAGATACTACAGTAGTACTGTGGATACTAGTTACTTGCTCAATTCTTCACTGGCTCAACTCACGTCAACGCACAAAGTACAAAGCACAGACTAGAATCAGACACGCACTCAATACAGATGCACATAATGTGCACATAAAGGGAAAAAACAAGAACCCTAGTCGATTTACACACAATCCAATATCAAGTTTCAACATGTATTATTTTTCTTCTTCTTGTTCATGTTGTTGTTGTTATAGTTGTTGTTGCCGTTGTTTCTGTTTCTATTATTGTGGAACAATCTGTTGTTGTTTATCTTAGTCAACTCAACTGATTCTACTCCCTTTTTATCATTTTATACTCAATTTCCTTTCATTTTTTCTATCATTGGACTGGAATTGGGAAAAACTCAAAGCGTTAGCTTTAGTTTCAGCTTGGCTTGGCTTGGTTTAGCTTTGAATGTGGATTTTTATTTGGAGTTGGGGCTACATCTGAAAAAAAATATATTTTTCGGCAGATTTCCGCATCTTTTCACGTCAAAGGAATTTGAAGACCAATACCAAGATAAAGATGAAGCAAGAAACCCAAGTGCACACAAGTGAACAACTATAGAATACAGAATATAGCGTATAGAAAAATATTGATATTGTTATTGATTTGTACACGGAATTCAATCTTTGCTCTTTCTATAAAATATATTATGTATAAATTGTATATTTTTTCGTCAATTTCTTCAAGATTTGAAATACTTTTTTTTCTTTTTTTCAATCCAAAGGAGATTCCTCTTTCACCATCTTCAAATCCATCAAATGTTCAATGTTAAACTGTTTCATTTTGGTCATAAAGCTTTTGACGTGTTGTATTTATTTATTTATTTATTGACGACAACTTTGTGTATATGATTAAGACCAAAATTTGCAGCGGACGTTTTAGCTGGAGTCGGATTGTGGACTTTGGATTTTGTATTTTGTATTTTGAAACGGAACTAAATGGGAAAATGTGAGTTTATTTCCTCTGTTTAGACACACAACTTTTTTTCAAACTTCTTTGCACGCATATTCACTATTCACATGCCCTCAAAGTTACAGTACAATTACACAGAAACACAGGAACGCGGGGAATATATTTTGTGGAAAGGTAGAAGGAGAAAGTCACTCGATGACCAATAAGAACATTGATCTTTTTCCTTTTCCTTTTTCCCGGTGTACTACTCCTGCCTACTGCATGTCACAATCAGTATACATGGGCGACATCCACATCCACATCGACTTGGACATGAAAATCGACATGAGCAATACTTTTCGTATTAGTATTAGCATTAGTATTAGGAGCAGTCTCGGCCATTACATTAAATATGTAACGGATAGACAAACTGACTTGGAAGAAGACGACGGACGAGGGAATGAACTTTTACACCGGACTGGATACAAATACAAATTCGAATTCGAATACCAGCACAAACCGAAGCACAACTACAAATACAAATACGAATAGAGTAGAGCTACGTTACGACAAAACCACGTTTCTTGTCCTCTCTCCGGTTTTTCTCTATCCTCTATTTATTTTTTTCTTGCAGCATTAAACCTTGACAAACAGGAGTGAAGGAGTGAGTTAAATATTTGACTTGTTTCCTATTCCTTGCGTTTAAATTCAAAATATTTTGAGCCATGTAAGTGTTTGTATAGTAGTATTTTAATATTTATATTTATTTTTATATTAATTCACTATTCACCTTAAATTTTAAATTTTAAATGCACAGTTTTGAGTGCACAAGGTTTAGAGTTTTTAGAGTTGTTGGGGAAAAGAGTACACTTGGAAATGGGAATAGTGAGGAGGAAAAACGAGAGAAAGATGGAGAGCAAGAGCACCAACACTATAAAAATTGGATCTTTTCTCCTGCGTAAGCTCAACTTGACTGAGTCAACCAACATGGAATGCAGTGCAAAGAATGCATGGCTGTGAATCGTGAGCGTATGCACAGTGTACAGTGTGGTGTGTAGTATGTGGAGGGAACTCTCGGAGAGGGGAGAAAACGAGTGAAGGAGACACAGAAAGTAAGTAAGTGAATGAGAGAGAGGCAGAAGTAGAGGCAGAAGCTCAGGCAGAGAGAGAGGGATAGCGAAAACAAGACAGAGAAACTCGACAACGTCAGACGGGTTAGTTAGTTGGTTTCTGTGTATGTTCTCAGCTCTCCACTTCTTCTATCCTTCTATCCAGCTATATCCAGCTCTCTCTCCCTCTCTCTCTCTGCTTCTCTGTATTGAATTCCTTCTTTTAGGTCCCCTACTGCTATTGCCACTTTTACCCTACCGTATTCTCAGTCACATTTACATTCACATTCACATTCACTCTCCCTCTCTCCTTTGCCTCTTCGCTCTTACCTATAAATCCACACATATAACATATAGAGAACGGAGCACGTTCTTTCATATAGAGTATTCCATACATATGCACAGATATAAGATATATCTCTACACTCTATACACTCACAGACGTGGAAATCGGAATCGGGAATGGAAATGGAAATGGAGAAGTGAAGAGAAGGGGAATGGTGAAAGAGAGAGGGCAAGGGAAGGCAAAGCAAAGCAAACCCAACTAAACTAAACTAAACCACCGACGCGGGCATTACATGAACTCTGAACTCTGAATACTGGATACTGGATACTGGATATTGTATAGCCAGTGCTATTTCATATACGCATGCACTGTACACTGTACACTGTACAACAACTGTATAAAACTACATGCACATTCCATTTCTTCTCTTGACACTACATATGGATTAGCAACTTTTCCATTCCATACTCCACACTCCCTTCTCCCTTCTCCGTGATATCAACATAGCTACCGTATCTACGTTGTGAAGTGTGCAGTGTGCACAATATCCGCATGCAACTTTTACCTATAAAATTTTCCTGCACTCATTTATGTACTCTAGAATCTAGACTCCAGTGCATACTCGCAGCTCATAGTTCATAGTTTTGTTATGCCAATGTTGTGTGTTGTATTCAGTGTGGCATGGCGCATATTGGATACTTTATGAATGCTCTCCCTTTCATGTTTGTCCTACTATATCAAAACTATTGTACTACAAGTTTGAGGATGAACATTTGAGTTTGAACATTTGAATTAAATGAAAGTGTGGAAGCAGTATTCACCAATGACCTGTTTCCTCTGTTCTGAACACACATAAATGTGTAACATTTTGTCATGTAAACAGACAGACAGAACTCCAGTTCTACATTCTACATCAGTTTGATCAGTTGTCTTGCTCTTCTTCTTCTTCTCTTTACTTGTGTACCGTGTACTGCGTGTCTACCGATATCGGTATAAGTAATATGATATTATATGTATAGAAATGACACTACAGACTACAGACTACACCGAGAGTAATTATGATGGTGGATCAGTACTCCGAACCATAGTCATAAGCATAATCATAATCATAATAGTAATCGTATTCGTCCCTTTAGACTTTAGAGTAAGTTTCATAAAAAGTGGAGCAAATAGGATATCGCATGTATGTGTAATATGTATGTAATATGTAATGTTCATTGTGCTTTACAGGGTACAGTGTACAGTGTAAACTGTAAACAAGATGTGCAAGTATTTTCCATTTTGGAGGAATAATATAAAGTAATGTAAAATGTAATCTATGGATTCAGCATCCATGACCGGTGGTGGTACACAGTCAACTTTAAATAGTACGCAGTACATGACACACTAATGGAAGAGGGAACAGAAAGCAGAGTACAGTGCTCAGTACTCGAGCAATGAAAATAGAATCATCTTTAGAAACCGTGGTAGACTGTTCCCTGTTCCCTGTTCACTATGTAGATTATTTAGCCTGTGGTCTGACTCTGACTCCGACTATGACTTTCGCAATGGCACTGAGAATGAAAATGAGAATGAGAATGAAAATGAGAATGAGTTTACAATCTACACAACTTGAGTGTACACAACACAGTCTACAGTCCACAGCCTATGAAGCAAGTATCAACAAGCTTTTGAGATCCAGTTCCACATCCACATCCAGATCCAGCTCTCATCATCCTCGTCCTCTTTGTAGTTGCGAAATGTTGACTTGACTCTCTAGTCTCAAAAGTCGAGACTCTCAGACTCGAGCTGAGTGGAAAGGAGTTGGAGCTCAAGATGAGAAACAGTTGAGTAAAACTGAGTTGAACTAGGATGAGATGAGTATAGAAGGGAGTATGGCATGTTTGTACTTCTTAGGATACTTGTATACTTTCTTCTTCTGTATACTTCTCCTGTGTGTTTGTAGTTTGCAGATTGTAGTTTGTACTTGCTGGGCTTCTCTATCTCTGTGACCTTTCTCTCAGGAGAATCAACCCAGTTTCTCATCCTTAGTTTCATCGAATAAGAATCACCCAAAAGAACATTATCCGCAACCACAGTCAATTCCCTTTAGATATCTTTTCCTAGTTCAGATGTTCAGCTGAACATCCTCTATCTTCTATCCTCTACTTTCTACTTTCTACACTCTATACACATTCTATATTCTACATTCTACATTCTCTACGTTTCTTCGTGTCTTCTTCCCTTTTTCCTTTTTATTTCCTCTTTGCTTCCCTCCTCCTCGCTTGTTGACTTGACTTGACTCGCATTCTCATCCTCATTCTCATTTTCATTCTCACTCCTTCCATTCTCATTTGATCAAATTCAACTCCTTACTCTCTTAACTCTAAAGTCTTAACTCTTAACTCTTAACTCTTAACTCTAGACTCTAGACTCACACAACCAACAACCAACCAATGTTATTAAACTTTTAAAACGAACTAGCTTTTACTTTTCTCTTTCCTTTTCCTTTTCCCTTGTACACTACTCTGTAAATGATACATTTTAAATTTCAAGTTTTATATTTGAGAACACGTACGTCAAAAAAATATCTGCGCAGTTTCCACAATTTTTTTTCCAAAAAAAAACAGGGAAAATGCTCAATAAATTTTAAACCTGAACGCAATTTTGATTTTGTTGATAGGTAGTTCTCTGCAAAATATAGAATCCAATAGACTTTTCTTTTTCCGTGTAAAACGTGAACAATAATAATGAATGTAGAGAGTAGGGAGAAAAAATACTGATGTATTTTTTTGAAGGGAAAAAAGATGGAGACATTTCATTGCAGTTTTACATGATTAGACTTCATTCCTTCATTCTAATCCATTTCACATTCACATGTAATCGTAAACAGTATACAGTATAAACTACAAAGTTATTGCACACAATCAACAATCGAGTTGGTAAGTTTGGACTACAGAAGAACACGCGAGATGGAAATGCACATGGAACAAACCATTTTAGCAAAGTTGCTTGAGCACTCCACTCCATGCATTATGTATGCACTGAACATTAAAGTCAAGGACAAGTGGACAAGTGGATGGAATTTATGAGGAATAAGAGAAAATTTGCAATTGCCCCGGCTTCCGTTGTTTAAATGTTTGTTTGTTTTTGAAATGAGAGTTTGGGGAAAGAAAACCCAAACAGAGTTTTGAAAACTTGAATAAACTTGTAAATTTCAAACTTAAACTCAAACTCAAACTTACAATGGCAAATGTGGTTTTATGTTGTAAGTGGTAAGTAGATAGAAATTTTGTGAAATAAAAAACCAATACTCGAGAATTAAGATATGAATCAGTACAAGGGTTTTAGTTTTAGTTTTCTCAGTATAAATAAACTAAATAACGTCGGAGAGAAGTAAAATGAAAAGAGCCGTAATTACAGATTACAGAGAACCAGAGTCCAAGTAAAACAATTACAATAATTTTAGTGGAGGGAAACCTTGAAAATATTTATGCAAATTATGGGTCAGTAAACCAAAACCAAAACCGAAAAACAAAAAACAAACAGGCATCCTCCGAGTCAAAGCACACATGATTTTATACTTGATGCACAGTATAAAATGTATATATTTACTTTTACTAAGAATGGATTCGATATATATGTAAAATAAAAACATGTTCGTGATTCCTGTAGCTGAGATACTTATTTATTATTATAATATGCATTGGGTAGAAAAAGTATAATAATAATTTCAAAGGAGTTCCATACAAAATAATGTACTTACATTGTACAAAGTTCATTGTACATGTAGATGAATGTAAATTCATTATTTCCCACAAAATAATTTACAACTCCATGTACAAAGTATTGAGCATAGAGAAGAAGACAGAGAGTGTAAGACAAGTTGAGAAGTGACTTGAAAATAAATTGGAATAGACCAATCCTGTGAAATTACTCGCTGTTTTCCGTCTTAAGCTTTGAATTACATGGAATTGTATTTTCTCTCTCTGTCTCCATGTGATATAATTTCAAACCAGTTTTCTCCTTCCCCCATTCTTTCTTTCTTTCTTTTTTTCTTTCTTTCATGTTCATTGTTTTTCTGCGCGAGAAAAGAGGATCAATTTGCACAATCTAATTTTGTATTTGCAGTCATTGGCTAGAGCAGCAAGAAAAACACAAGGAATCACATTCATCTACCATCTAAAATCTAGATTCTAGATTCTGGATTCTGGATTCTGGATACATGCAACAAGAGTGGGTTTTTTTCTTCCTCCTTTATGTTGTGAGGTTGGGTCAGGAATTTGGAAATCAAGAATCAAGATACATGATCTGCAAATGAAATCGGACGGCTTAAAAAAATATACAGAAACAACTGAATTGAATTCAGCACAACAGTGAATTTAGTTCACTGGAGTTTTGGATTGGAAATAGGAAATAGGAAATACGAAATAGGAAATGGGGCAAAATCTTAAGAGAGAATGGAAAAAGGAAAAAAGAAAAGACAGAGTTGAAATGAATGGTGAGTAGATTTTTCTCATTCCAAGAAAATACACAAGTTAGGAAAGGAATCTGGAAAACTGGAGAACTGGAGAAGTGGAGAAATTTCCTGCGGCAAACATAAATCGTATCCACGTCGTTTGTACTTAGACTCTTGATTCTTGATTCTCAATTCTAGACTCTTGACTCTTGACTCCCGTCTCTAGATTTTTTTTTTGGTTTTCCTACATGTACAACATAGACTCCTTATATTTTATGTAGTGTTCAGTGTACTTTGTACGTTAGAAGGATTAGAAAACTCAACAGAAGAGAGGAAGAGAGAGAGAGAAAAAAAAGTGTGCGATCTCAATTTGAATGGTGCAAATGAAAAGGAAACCACAGAAAATGGCAAAGGCCATTTGAAAAATACTTGGAGTTATCATCATCACTATTAATTTTATTATTGTCATTACTACGTTTCTGGTTTCTGACTTTCCACTTCTTGTGTGTCCTCACACGAAACAATTTATGTACATACATACAATTAAATTAGAAATCTATTTGTTAACTAACTCCTTAAGAATCATAGCATTTTTTTCAAACAGAAAAAGATACTTAATGTTTGTATTTTATTCCTTCTTTTCCTACTTCCTACTTCCTACAGCTTTGAATGAGAACTGTAAATACTTGTTACAAACTTGTATTTTATTTTATTATATTTTTAATCTAAATTAATTCTACAAGTAGTTTGTAGTTTATTTAAAAATAGAAAGAATTGAGAAAGAGTTTGTTTCAGTTGTTATCCAATAGTTTTAATGTGTAAAGTGTTAAGTAATTGTTTCCACTTGTTCCCTTTTACATGTTTGAAAAGAAATTCCCTAGTGTTTGAGACCTGATGACAGTCGATGCATAGTTCTTTTGTACACGTGTTTTGGTTTTTGGTGTATCTATTGCTTTTCCAGGAAGAAGGTATTTACTGTAGTTGTTTTTATGTGGGCGGGCAGAACGTGGACACTAGACACTAGAGACTGGAGACTGGACACGGAACATGGGACAGCTGAGAAAAACTCTTACCAGTTTGTTCTGACCTAAATTCCCTGAGCTAGTTGTAAGCTCAGCTCTGCGGTCACACATTACACATTACACAGTACACTTGACTACATGAATTTCCATTTCCTTGTCAAAATATTAAGCCGTGTCCTCACATGTGTAACCCAATTTCAAATAGATTGACATGGAGAAAAGTCAATGACAATGGGAAATGCAGTGGAAAGTAAACTATAGTATTATAGCATTCATAGCTTGTAGTTTGTAGATTCTAGATTCTAGATTGTACATGTTCAAAGTTCAGTCGTGTGAACTTTAATAGCGTTTGAGGATTTGCCCTCCTCACACAAGACAAGACAGGAGTTGAAAAATAAAATAGAACAAAAAGGTGATAATGACAGGGTGACAGTTTCCCAGGAAAAACCAAAAGAGCAGAAGAGCCAGAAACCTGTATTTCCCCCCGATATAATTTAAAGACTTGCTCAGAGTTCACTCAGTGCACAAAAGGGAAGAGAATGCACAAATATGTAGTTGTACTTGTGCGTAAATGTATTAAAAGTAACATTTCTTTTCCCGTCTTTTGTTTTGGATTAAGAAATCCTCATTACACAACGAGGATCTTGTTTCAAGTTTCAAGTGATCCTATGCACAATTCATTGAGTTTTACCCTCTCTATTCTCTATATAGGCAATCCGTATGCATCCGTATGTCCTGTATTTTGTATTTTCTATTGACATGAAATGAAACCAGTCCACCTTTTTATTATTGAAGAGACGTCGTTGAATTTCCATTTCCTTTCCTTCTCTTTCCCACCTCTTTAAATTTTGATCCGGAGGTCCCAAAACAATCAAATAAGACGAGACTCTGACGAAAATTCCTGTAGAATGCAGAGGAGCACAAACCACAAACAAGCTCAATCCCAGACTCATCCATCATCCAACAAAATTCAAAATTGAACTATATCACAAAACCAGACGAGCTCGGGTTGACATCAAAAAGAGGATAGGTATAAATTGGAACAAAAAATAAAGTACTATTTTTTACAATCCAACATGTAGACTGTACAGTGTACACAATTTGTTTTTGGCCAGACAACACAAACATTGATTTGAGTTTCCATGCAAATTTTCCAAGTAATCAATTCACAATTCACAGTGGTCGAAGTAAAAAATTGATTGCTTTCTCTGTGTTTCTGCTTTCACAGTTCACAGTTTTTCTCTGATTTCCAGTTTTTCTTTCAAGTTTGATTAACCTATAAAAATGCAGATGCGGGTAAAAATTTTAAAAGATGATGAAAAAAGAGGAAAACAAGGAAAAGAGATCAAATAAAGAATTTTACAGTTGTATTTTTTTCAAGTGTAGACATCCATACAAATAAATAAATGTGTACAAAGTACAAATAGTAAAATAGTAAAATAAAAGGGCAAATGTCAGAGGATATTTTGAATAAATAAATTTCAAATTTTCCAATCGTGACTACACATATTTATATTTTATACGAACAAAGTACGCAAATGTATCTACAGAATCATGGTAGTAAATATGAAAAGTATATAAGAAGAGGAGTTATGTAGCTAAAGGCGCAAGACACCAAAACAAAATACTCGTTGCACACAACAAAAAATATCTAGGAAAAAATAGAGTATGTTCCAGTCAAAGGCAACGGCAGTTCAGAGAATCAAGAAACCAAAAACAAGAAACACAAGGAAATTCAAGAACATAGTAGAAAGAGAAAGTATAAAGAAAGTAGAAAGAAAGATAGAGTATAAAGGAAAGATGGGAACGGGGTAGAGCCATAAATTTTTGAAACTGAATGAGTTAAGTTGATTGAATGTGAAGGGGAAAAGACATATTCAGGGAAAAGAGAGACAGAGAAAGAGCAAAAACAAGAGCTGGTAGATGGTAGAAAACAGAGTCAAGAAAGTACACTTTGGACTTTAGACTTTGGACTTTAGACTTTAGAAGGCAGAGGAAGAGGAGGAAGGAAAACATATAAAAGTAAAATATGCTCAAGTATGTGTAGGTTAACTGTATATAGAGATGGCGAAATGAGACTCATCTGTAATCAGATCATGAGGCACACATGGCTGGCTACAACTACAAGTACAACTACGGCCCTGGCCTGCCCGCCTGCTTCCTTCCTTCCTTCCTCACTCCTTTTCTTCCCTGCTGCTGTCCGTCTACCTCTTGTCTAAGAGTATTCCTACTTCCACTTCTACTTCTATTTCCCTCCTCTGTGACTTTGACTTTGGCTTCGACTTGAGAGAAAATGGATTCAAAAAGAAGCAAAGGTGAGCCCACTGTATCTACTATACAGTACATAGTCTGTTGTACAAGGTAGATAGTAGATACATTGTACATGTAGCTGTAGGACCATAAACTCTTTCTTTTATAGCACAATTGGTGAAGGAAAGAGTCCGTGTGGTTGTCTATTGCCGGACAGACCAGGAATACGAACACAAAACCCAAAACGAAAACGAAAACGAACAAGAGAGCAAGAGAACAAGAGACCGAGCGGGAGATATGGAGAATGGAGAAAGTCGTAGTAACATATGATGTGATGTGATGGTAAAGAAAGGGGGAGCCTCAAAAAAAGAGGCACCTTTTCCCTCTCTTTCTTTCATTCTTTCTTGAAGCCAGTTACATCCTTGCAAACATACATTGTACAAATGTACTACGAGTGAATAGAATAGAATGGAAGGAAAAGATGGTGTTTCATATAACCCTTTGGTCACCACATAAATATTCAGAAACCTTCCTCGACAGGAATGCATAAAAAGAAAAGAAACAGAAAGAAAGAAAGAGGTGAAGCTGGCCTCGCTACCTTGCCTTGGCTTCTTCCTTTCTCTTTCTGTTTCACACTTTTCCTTTCTATCACGTTGCTTCAAAATTTTCACCATTTCTCTAGTTCCCCATTCTCAATTCGAAACCTTTTCTATCCGATTGTTCTTCTTTGGCATGACCTGGTCTGATCTCTGGTGAGCTTTCTCAACCCATAAACATGGTTCAACTTTATTCAACTATTCCCCAGCAGAAAAGTAAAAGAAAAAGATGTAGTCATTTCTTCCTTTTTGGTCTCAACTCAATGAGCTTTTAAAGAACATTTTGAGGGCATGAAGCAAAAGGCAAAAAGGGGAAGAAGGCAAAGCAAAAGTATGTAGAGAAAAGATGCACTTTTAGATCTTGGATCGACCAAAGAAGCACACGAGTACACAAAAAAAAAACAAAAGAGAGACAAGCCCACAAACACACACATAAATACACTTATAGAAACTGACATATTTGTCTTTTCCTCATTTGCAAACATGAAAGAGTACACATAAAAAGAGTAAACATCAGCAAGGACCAAAAGATACTTGTTTCATCTTCATCTTTTTTATACCTCTTCAAGTCTCGAATATGGAGTTTGGAGTTTAGTCTTGACGTTAGTTGCTTTACTGTGGTTGGTTTGGTTTGGCTTGGTTAGTTTTTTTGTTCAACTCTTTTCTTGTCTCGCTTATTTTGCTTTCTCCTCATTTGCTTTTTTCTTCCTGATGTTCTTGACTTTCTTGACTTTCTTGATGAGACAGAAACAAATAACATTTCCCAACTTTATACATCTCCCCATGTTTCCCTCTTTCTCTTTTTCTCCTTTTCTCTTAGAATTAATCTAAAAACTTGATTTTTAACTTGATGGATTAGAGCAAGTTTTGGAGGGACGGGAAACAAATAGATAAGACGTAGTACAACGTAAAACACACGCTATTATCTGTGATATTATGTAACAATGTAATGGAGTCTACAAGTTTACAAGTTTATATTCCTACTCCTTGTTACTTGAAACTACTCACAATTCACAACTTACAAGTTGCCCAGTTTTTTCTGTGCATTTGCATGACATTACATTAAACAGAGAGTTCAAAGTTCAACTTTCATTTTTACCAAGTATTCAAGTAACTAAATTCTAGATTCTAGACTCTGAACTCTATACCATGTATCGGTGTATCATGTATAGCACAAGATGCAAGAAGAGAGGAGAGGAGACAACGTGAAATGAGAGCAAGATGCTGTACATCACATCACATTACATTGTCATATAATAAACGAGATAGAACATGAACATTGAACATGCAAAGAGAAACAAGAGGGAGAATAAGAGAGAGGAGAGTCAAAGTGCAAAGATAAATGAGTTACACGTTAATTAATCCACGTCCCTACTATTCCGTAATTTTGCCCACATTACGCTACACATTTTGTGGAAAGGGAGCAGCGGGATGGTAATTTTTCTTTTACATGGAAATTTCCCATTCACCGTTTACCATTTACAATTTAACATTTAGCATTTAGCCATTAGCAATGGTCATGTTCATGTTCTATATTTTCCCAGGGAATCCTTGGATAATTCCGCTCATCTCAATTTGAATCAGTCTCAACTAATGATGTTTAAGAGGTTTGCAGTTTGCAACATTGAGTGAACGAATTTTCACTCGGGAGGAATTCCAAATACCAAACTCGGAAATTTACAATTCCTCTTTGACTACTTTAATTAGGATTAAAAGGTTAGGAGGAAGCTAAACCTGATGCATGGCAATTCTAAATGATGATGACAAACTATGTATTGAGAATTGAGAGTTGAGAATGAAGTTACACTTGTACATTGTACATGTAAAAATTTGGCAATAAATCCCCATTTATCCACACATTCTTCATTTACAATTTCTCTGTCCACGTCACAGGAATTAGGAAATCAATAGGCTATCAGTTCATCGATGATAGCTTATATTTTACATTGTACAAAGTAAATATTATGTTACACATGGATAATATATCTAAATCTGGGAAGCTGGAAAAGTATAATACAAATTTATGCACTGTGAGGACTGGGAAGAAGTAGGAAGAAAAGTACCTACAATACAGAAATTGTCACAAGTACTCTCTCCTAATTAAAATTAAGCTAGAAATCGTGCTGTAAATTCATGAGGATAAATTCCCAACAGCTTTGAAAACCACAAACCACATCCACTCAAACGCAACTCTGAGGGAAAGGAAAGTAAAAACAAACCAAATGAAATGCAATGCCACAGGAGAAATGTGTTTATTGTTCATGTACAAAGTACATTGTACATTTTGCACAGATTTAGTAGGTCATATGATATATTTATTTCTGTACGCAAGATTTGTGCCTCTGTCTCAAATCTCAAACTAATGTGATGTAATGTACACTGTACATTGTACATTATATAATTGTGGGTGGCTAATAAATAAATAAGTGAATAAATATTTGTTAGCTCTTCCCCTGTCTAACTTTCACAATCTTAAATGCGTACAGTATTTTGTAATACTTTGGAGGATATTATATCGCGAGGGAACATGTACTGTAAAAAGTACATGATGTTTCATTTATTTCATTTTATATTAGTTCCAAACTTAACTTGCTGTCCCACTTCTCCCACTCTACAGTGTCAGTCTCAGTACTCAGTACCTTTCAAGCCAAGTTGTAATAGATGTTGAAATTCTTCAAGTGGGTTTGTACAGTGTACAATAGATTTCTAGGTTTTGTTGAAAATTTCCCGTTTTTACTTTATATGTATGCACATAAAGGTTGTCTATAAGGTAAAGCAAATATAAGTATGTACAATGTACAAAGTATACTTCTATACTTGTACATGTATTTTGTTTGTAGTGTTTTGTATTTCCTACTTTGTATTTTGAAGCACTACTTAATTAATCAAGCCGACCAAAGTGAACAGCCTCTTTGTTCTCATTTGTTTGATGGTTTTCGTGAAGGGCTTTTCCTCTTTCATTTTCTCTGTCTACTTTATACTTGTACATTGTACATGTATTTTAGCCTCAACCTTGAAGTTGGAGTTGGTATCGGTTTGAATGACCAAAAGCATGGTCATTAATCAGGATGTCAAGTGAAGTTATCTTATTCTTATCCCACTCGGAGAAGAGACCAGAGACGAGATGAGGATGAAACCAAATAACCAAGTAAATAGATAATACGGTCATAAAAACAACGTCAACCCGACTTGTCAAACATAACTTGATTCTTGATTTAAATGCCTACCAAAAGGACTTGCTTCTGAAACCTTTGATTGATTATACTTTATACTTATACTTACTATGCTTCAAAAGTGTACGAATATCATGTGAAAGTTATATTATATTCGTAGTTTGTCTATTGTACATCCATGAATTTATGCTTTGATGCTTACTGATTAAAAGGTTAAAAATTACCTTATCCTCTGCTTCCTCTGCTCGGTTTTCCGCCTCCACCGCTCTCGTCTCCAATTCCGCCAACTGCAATAACAGAAAAATAATAAATTTGATTAAAATTATGAAACAGTTTTATTTTTTTATCCTTTCGATTTTACATTTTACATACATAATAAATACTAATGATGTGCAAAAATCCCGTTCTGTAGTATATTATGAAAATTTGCCTTAAAGTAGACTATTTACTTGGATGAAATACTGCGTAAATTCTACATTCTCTTTAATACGTAGCACAATTCATAATAATTTGAGAAACTGAGAACCCAAGAAACCGAGATCCAGACTCAGCCTACATTTGAGCATAAAGTCAAATGAACACGAAAGTAATCATATACAAAATCGCCTGGAGTTAAAACAGCGTCCTATTGAATGTACCCTGAGTTTAGTATGGGCATTGAACATGTTGTCTGAAATGATGTCACGAGTGAAAGTCAAGTCAGCAAATGAATGTATTTGCCAAGTTTAATGAAGTTAACTTGAGCTTCCTCATTGTTCATCTTTCATCCCACATTATATTACACATACACATGTCGCCGTTCTACTACTACTTTGAAATTAAACTTTTAAAGGACTTTCAACATCCTGGTCAAATCTCAGCTCAGATCAGGTCAGCACAGTGATGCTCAATTTAACATGTGTATAAGACAACAGCTGGATTCTTTAATTTAAAGTGTGTAGTGTGTGTATCTAATTACAATTAATTATTGAAACTGACTACGTACAAAATCAAGCAAAAAAACACTTTAAAGTAAAAATAAAGAAAGAAGAAAAGATGTACAGAAAAAAAAAGTTTTGAAGCTTATTTATCCATCAGGAGCATAAATTAGGAATTCCAAATTAGAATTTACGTCAAGTTAACTCAAGTACACATATCAAAGTTGTTGAAATTATATTCAGCTTAAAGATTAAGCATCAACTAGGAACTTGGAATTTTTAGCAGAAAAAGGAATAGAATACAACCTTTTAATGTGTACATAAAATAACTTTATTAAAAAATAAGAATTTTTTCTTATTTTCCATATACATGTATAATTTTAATATTCATGTTATTACTTTTCTCTTAATGTACAGAGTTTTTATTACTTGAACACCAAAAAAAATGCTAAAACATCAAAATCAACATCAACATGAACGGCTTTTACAACCGCTTGCCCTTTTAATATCCTTCGGTTAAAATTTTAGCGCATTTGAATTTTCCCATAGTTTGTTTTACAAGATAAGAAACGCGGTATTTCTGGAATCTCAATATGAAATCAGATTCAAAATCCAAATTCAAATCCAAATCTCGGTTCTGTTTTATTTTTGTACGACATGTGTTGTTGTTTTTGTTATTGTATCAGCAGTGAAATTGCGACAGAAAACCAGTAATCTTGATGTGTTTTCTCCGTTTCCCTACATTCTACATTCTACATTCTCCATTGCGGATAAATTTAAATGAGGGAGGTTTTTAAAGTTTCCTTTGCCTTTGCAGTTGCCTTTGCCGTTGCCGTCCTTTCAAAAAAGAGTGAATGTTTACATTTAGTTTTTACTCTTACACATGTGCCTCCAAAATCTAAATTCTACATTCTACATATTTTCTATTTGTGTTTTTGTGTTTTTCTTGGTGTGTACATAGTACATACGAATGTGTATGTAAATGTAAATGGTAAGTTTTTCCTATTTCCTCCGTCTTTACAAAGATTTTTTCCAAGGAATGGAATAAATGAGACCGTTTGGTGGTTCTGGAATGTATGAGCATTGCACTGCTTTGAACACAAGTATGTGAATGCTGAATGCTGAATGCTGAATGGTGAACGGTGATGTTATCAAAAACCTCTTTCAAATCTCATCTCCAAACGACCAACCCCGACCAAGGAAAACGACTGGCTGACTCAATGAATGCATGAATGAACGAGTGAGGGAATGAACGTAAGAAATGAATGTAAATGTAAATTCATATGTGTTTTTCTATCCCCACTTTTACATTATACATTATAGATGCCTTCAGTCTCCATTCTACTTTCTACTTTCTACATTCTACACACATAGATAATTCTCGTTTAAGAACCAAAAGAGAGTTGTTATTACAGAAATAAGGAATAAGAGAAACCGAGACTCTGAGAAAACAGGAGAGGCAAGTGTGGATGGGTGGAGGACGGAGTAAAACATGTAGAAAATAGCGTGGAGAATGTAGAATGTAGGATGTAGATTGTGGAGAGTCAAGAGTGGAACAAATGGAATTTTTTCTCGGATGCGACAAATGCAAAACCTTGGTCTTTTCCCCCTTCATCTTCATCCACAGAAACATACATGTAGATTGTAGATTGTAGATGTAAAATGTGAAGAAAGAGAACAACAAGAAAAGAGCAAAAAAAAAGAAAAAGATAGTGATGGAGATGGAGCATTTCACAGTGTACAGTGCTCAGGGTACTACCATGGAGAATAGAGAATGGTCATGGAGAATTGAAAGAAAAGTAAAAGTAAAAGTAAAAAAACTAGTTGTGCTGAATGCTGAATGCTGAATGCTGAAAGCTGAAGGGTGTGCAATTCTCCCGCTCTCTTCTTTTTTTACTTTCTTCATTTCTCTCTTAAGAAAAAAATTCAAGGACTCGCATGATATAAAGATAGAAAGATAGATATGCATATTCAAAAGAAGAGGTACAGGGGAAAATACATTCTGCATTCTACATTACATTAGAGAACTATGGAGAATGGTGAAATTGGTAGAGCAGAATTGAGCATGTGAACGTCTTGAAAATTCACATCTACATTGATCAAGTTCAAACAGACGCGTCGCATATGGTTTCTCTCTTTTCTCCTTCCTCCCTTTCCTCATCACTGTCTACTGCCTACGTCTTGGTTTGAATTCCTTTCTTTCCCACTCCGATCTGTTCTGAGCCCAACTGAACTCAGTTCCCAATCCCAATTCACACTGTAGTGTTAAATGCAAAGAGTACCGAGTACAGAGTACAGAGGATAGAAAGTGGAGTGGAGTGGAGAGACGGTGAAAAGGAAAAGGAGGTACGAGGTACAGGAATGACATATGTTTCTACCTACCTTCCTTCCATAATATTTCACTCTCGTGTCATTTTTTTCCATTGTGCAAATTTTTTTCCCTCCCCCTTTCTCTCCTTTCTTTCTCCTTGTACTTTCTCCTATTTCCACCACTCTTTTTTGTCTCCTCCGTTTCCCCCAACGTGTTCACACATACTCATGCATACACAATGTTCAATGTTCAATGCTCAATGCTCAATTCTCATGATGTACGACAATTCCAAGTGCCTACATCCGAATCCCAATCCTGAATCCAAATTTCATGGTGCTTGTTTTTTTCTAACAAAACTACCCAGCCAACAAGACAGCCCGACAGCCAGCCGACCGGCTAAAGAAAGAGAGAAAGAACCAAAATCAACCAGCCTGAAGCCTCGCTCTATTCTTATCCCCGTCTTATTATGATTCTATGCAAACTAGAAGGTACATATAATATTTGTATATTGTACATTGCACATTGCACATACATTTATGTATGTAAAGGATGTTTGGACGTCATGTTCCTCAAAAGGTGGATTGGATTTTGTCTCTTTTTCCTGTTATCCCCTGTTTTTCTGTTGGTGGTGGTCTGTGTTTTTTTCTAAATCCTTGGTCCTTGAGATTTTGATTCTAAACCTATATCTAATATCTAATATCTACTATCTACATCTTTATCTTCATATGTATCAGTACTGGAATATAGAGTTGAAATTACAACCCATTATGCCCATTTGAACTTGGGAACAGGACAAAAACTGTACAAGTGAACTTAAATTGTTGTTTGGTAGGAAAATTTTCTGACAAAATTCATAAACGTTTCATTTCATATATGTACATTAAGAATGCTTGTTTGGTGTTGGGTGTTGGATGTTTAAACGCGTGTACATTGTTCATGGGACATTGGACGTATTAATATCAATGTCTGCATTATACACTCATACATATTACATTGGCGCGTGGTCCGTTCAAGGCCGACTCTGGCAACTCTGGTTTTCCCTTCATATCTCCTCTATATTTGCACCAAAAGGAAGCCCAATTTCATGCAAAACACAATACTCAAAACACAAAGTACAAAGGACAAGAGTCCTTGTCAATTTGACTACATGGATATGTAGAAATAAACAGGGGAAGTGAGAGTCAGAATAAAGATAATCGTTTGAATCCAAGAATCCAAGAATTCATGCATGTGTGATTGTGTGATGCAGTCGCATGAAAAGTTGTACTAAATATTAAAGATAAAGTATAGTTGGAATATTGGCAAAGTATTTACAATGAAATGGCTGGACTGTCTCGACGCCACTGCAGAAATTAAGCTCAACTGGGTCAACCGAGTGAAAGCTTGCACTTATTAAACGTAGAGACTCTGTCAGCACGTTGTATGTTGAGAGAAGATGGTAAATGATAGATCACTTAATTTAAGAGGGAGAATTTGAGAGCGACAGCCTCGATATTATTGTCTTTATTGCATGAATCATTATTTTTACTATTATTATTATTATTTCCATTACCATAAAGCAAAATTGATAATTTACACGAGACGAATTAATTAAAGAGATCTCTACCCTATTTTCACTACATATTCAAAGTGAGTTTCAGAAAGATTCACAATTCCGACGGTTGTACATGAAAAACGTCGTAGCCATGTATAAAAAGCTTTTTTTATTAAATACTGTACGTTTTTTTCTGTCTCTACTCTTCATGTTTTTTCTAGGATAATTTCATTTTTTAGTAAAAAAATTCAAGTCAGTTTTCGCTTCAATGTGATACGAGATACGAGTAAACTATAAACATGTAAGAAAAGATGCAATAAAGGATAAACTACGGAAGAACGTCTCTCAAGAGAAAGCTGGTCAAAACTAAATATAATTTATTTTTTTCTACTTTCTCCATGTGTACTATAGATAGATATATAAACATCAGTATATAGTACATGGAGCAGATTTTTAAAAACATTTTGATTTCTATTATTCACAAGCTTTAGTTGCTCCCTTGACATTTTGAATTTTGGATTTTGAATTTGGAATCGGGCATTTCCACAAACTCCCTTCACATGTACAATGTACAATGTACAATGTACAGTGTACAATATTTTAAGCCCTCGCATATTTTATCTCCACTCATATCATATATTATGGATTTAAACTTGGCAAATTTATTACATGACTCAAAAAGTTTGTGTGTAATGTAGATAACACGTACATCGTACATATATCTTGTGTGTTGAATGTACAATGTACAACTTACACATGGTTCACGGCAGAGTTTTTCTAGTTTTTTTTATCATTTGTAACCAAATAAAAAAAGAAGGAATGCTTTCCTGTTTTCTACTATGCTAACAGAGTCAGAGGCAATTTTGAAGGCATTTGTGAATTGTGAAGAATTGTATAGGAACTAGTAGAGTTGGAATTTGGTGTTTGCACATTTGTACTTTTGTACTTTTATACTTTTTACTTTATAATATTGAAAATATGTACATTGTAAACACGTTAGACTTTAGACTGGATTCTGTATAATGCATGTAGTACTGGAAAAAGGGATAAGATGAGTACATGTACAGAGGAAAGAGTTGCTAAGGATGCAAAGGAAAAGTTTACAGAGGGAAAAAAGACGAGGAGGCAATAGTTTACACGAATGTTGTGTTTCTCCGTTCTCTCTTCATTCTACTGGTATGTAGTCTAGTATGTAGTGTATTGTGTATTGTAGAGTTAAGGCTCTTTCTCCTGCTCTCTCTGTATGCAATAAATAACATGAAGGATCAAGATAAAGAAAAGATGCAAGCGACAGACATGGAAATTTAGCTATTTCAGTTATTGGGTCATTCCATTTCAACAAGCAGAAGATGTGTAACTGTACAATGTACAATGTACACTGTACACTGTATAGTTTACAGTGTAGTATTTTGCAAAGAAAATTCATGAACCTGTACTTTACATGGTGCATTGGAAAAGCCTTGTGAATTGTTGAAAAGATGCTGCAAAGGAACAAACAAGAAAGAAAGAGAAAACTGTGTGGAACTTCTCTCCAGCGACAGTAACAAAATACTGCTTCTGGAATTTTTCCTTCTCCATGTTCCATGTTCCATGTTTAGTGTTCCACGTTCTATGTTCAATGTTCATATTCACCTAACAAACTGGAGCTGTCTTAAGTTAACTCGACTTTTTCTACGTTAACTTTTGTCTTTGACTTTTTGTCCAGAGTCGAGAGGAAGGAACACATGAAAACCAACTACTAGTTCTAAATACATACATTCATGTACTTGCTCAACTTACATAAATGTAAACTTTGTTCTCTACAAACTTCAACTTTCCTTTACTCCCCAAATGCACCAAATTTATAGGCAATATGTTGCCTATATCTACATATGTGTACAAATTTGTGTACATCTACCCCAAAGTTTAAACCTTTTTGTATTCATACATTTTATTTGTGTGCATGTACTTTTACACTCATGTTGAAAACTAGAAAGGGAAGATGAGCACAGTACATAACAGATTTATTCTTTTAGATTCAATTTCTAACCCCATCCATTTCAGCCGAAAGTAAGCTCAAAAGTAGTGTCTTTTTACATCTTTTGATTCAAGTTCAATTAAAAATTATAAAAAAAAGACAAATATCAACTATCTGTATTTGGAAAAATGTATAAATAAGAATGGTAATAGAAAAGATACGTGATTCTCTTTTTGTCCTTTCTAAGATTTCTAGATTTCTTTCTAAGCTTTTCATTTTCTAATCACGTGATTTTCTTTTAACATTGATTTGCCTGAAAAAAAGTCGTAGGGAACAAAACAAAACAAAATGGAAAATAACAAATTGGACATGATAGATATTTTAGCACCGTGAGACGGTTTTTTTGCACGCTCACTTTGCATTCCTGCTGAAGAGACAAAAGTATGCATGTTAGTCAATCGCGCTCTTCCTCTGGCTCCTAAACTTCTTCAATATGTACAATAACGATGCAAATTTGCATCAACCTTCTCTTATCTACATTCTACATTGTATACATACGTTTGTCCTTGCACTGATCTGGAATGCAGAATGTGCATTCACATTTCCGAAATTTAGTTTATAACTCTGCACGGAAAACCTACAATTTATAATCTAGGATCTAGAATCTAGAACCTAGAAAAATCCTACGAGACGTTCATTTTTTCATCCTTTGTGTGCATTTCATGCAAAACGCCATGCTGTGTTTGTGCATAAAACTCCAACTTGAATGCTCAATGCTCACCGTCCTCCGTATATTTCATACATTTCCCAGTCATTTGCTTGAATACTTGAACAACCCAAGACAAAATCCAGGCATATTAAAGCTATTCCGGAGGACTTTAACGCTTTTCAGCCGGTTTCCTTGAAAATATAATAGCTGCTGCTGTGTGCTTAGGGAAAGACAGCGAGTAAATATCTATGTAAAATTTGTGTTTGGATAGCAAGATATTTTCCTATAGGTGTTTTACTGCTTTACTGTTCTCCATATAATTTAAAATTCAAGGTAAGGTTGAAAAATCCCAATGATACACGGGCTCTGTGATGTGCTGTGTTCTATGTTCTTTCTTCTTTCCGTTTACTAAATGTTATTTTTGACAAGGCATACAGAGGACAGAGGACAGGTAAATGGCAAAATTTGGATGTAAACATTTTCCGTTCACAGCGGAAAATATAAATTGTAAATGGATTGGAATGGTAGGTAACGAATGTAAAAAGTCCAGATTCCAGAGTCCTAAGCTTATGGAGAAAGCAGGTATAAAAAATCATCATGTCGTTTTGCCTCATGTTTGCCATCTCAAATTCTATCGTTTTTACAGTGGAAAATCACAAATATATGACTGGAAGAAATAAGCTCAGAGGTATGTGTATTTTGTACTGAGATCTGAGATGTGAGAAAAATCGGAGCGTGATGATGAAGTGAATGTTCTTTTCTTTTTACCTTTCTTTACATCTATTTTTTCCCTTTAGCTTTTGTTTTTGCTTCCCTTTTCCCCCTTTTTTGTAAGAACAATGGGTTTCTGTTTTCTGTTCAGTTGGAAGATGGAGAAGAAATGGGAACAAACAGCAGGGACGTGCATTCACTGAGATGAGATGAGATCAGATCAGGATTTGTCTGTTGAGGATCCCCTGGTTTATATTTATTCAAATGGTGACTGAGCTGAGTAGACAGTAGACAGTAGACTGGCAGACTCAGCTATAACAAGCTCATCGTTCTACGGTATGTGAAAGAGCATCAACTGAACAGTGAACAGGAGTATGAGTTTTACTGAAGACTGAAGAGAAGAACTCAAATTACATGCACGAGAAATGGAGCAAACTGCACAAATAAAATGGAAAATTATGCGCACATGCCCATAATAATGTAGTAAGTAGAGGTGTTTCAGCTCTATTTACACTGAATTTGTATGCACAGTTGAAAAGGAAGAGCATGTTCTATTTTTCTCCATCTTCACCTTCTAAACTCAAAAAACTCAAAAAAAGTATGCAGTAACACGTACAAATAAATGCTACTAACTGTTTATTTAAATATTTGAATATTTCCCTTGTTCTTGTCGTACCACCGATTCGACTATAATCTGGTTTAGTTTTTTTTGCCCTTGTTTTGCCAAATGTACATGTGTACCGATGGTGGCTATTGACACGCTCTACTCTCTCCTAAATACGCAGATTGATCTATATGTTCAACTTTCTTACAAGAAATTAAAATGGCAAAAGATAAAGAGGCTTTTGCATTTATATTTAGAAACTGTGCTCTTTACTCTTACTATTCCTATTACTCTTTCTATCTCGGCATTAACACTACCCTTCCGGTTCGTAGAGGCCGTTCGGTTTGGTTTTATAGTCATAAAGCGAAGAAAAAAGAGACTCATTTTATGAGTTCTTTTCAGACGCTCAAACCAACAATATCAGTTTACTGTATTCTGTATTCTGTGTACTATATAAAGTACGTATTTTTCATAATTTGGTGTTTGGTTTGTTGTCTGTGTGAGGTTTTGTAGTTTGTAGTTTGTCACTCTTTCATGACGGTATCTTGAATCTTGAGTCCTGAGTTAATGGCATGACAATGACAATGCCGGTAGACACATATAAAAGACCATTAGGCCATATATATAGTATATAGACAGCTATTTTTCAGCGCTAATGATGATTTTGTCATAGATTGTTCATTGTTCATTGTTCATTGTACATTACACGTTGTGTCAGGCTCATCTTGCCACAAGTCCATGAGGCGCCTTCTTTCTCCCTCTATTTCTTCTCCCCATTAAACGATATAATAGCATTTACCCATATGTAATGCACTGTAAACAGCTCACTGTATAAAAGGTACAATGTCAGCGTATAGATAGTAGATAGAATGCGGAAGGAGTATGGATATCGTATTACGTTACACATTATTCCTTGTATTACTAATAAAATATACTTCTTATTTATTTTTGCCCGCAACGACAACCACTACCACAATGGTTAACCAAGCAACCACAAAAAACTAACCACACTGTACAATGTAAAGAGTTCAAAGTACAGTGTTCAATAGACAATCCTTCTTTGTACACTTTAGAGTTACTTTACCTTGTACCAATATTGTATTTTGTATTTTATACTGTACAAATAGACTATTAGTCAGGCATCCGTGAAACCAAACCAAACTGTACACTGTACACTGTACACACCAGACACAGGACAAAGGATACATGATAGTCCTTTCATCTACGTGTCAGATTATTTCCATCCTTTTTAGTAATCTGATACTTTTTTCAATTCATCATTCAAAAGGGTAGAACATGGAACATGGAACATAGAAAAGTCTACAATCTATACGCTAGATTCTAGTAGTACAAAGTGAGGAAAATGAGAAAAGTAAAAGAACAAATGAGCTACTGACTACACTATTAAAATTGCCATTTGCCATCCTCATTCTTCCTGTACTAATACACTGTGGGAAAACGAAAATGAAAATAAAAGAAGAACTGGCAAAATAGAAGATGAGTTTCTCTTTCAATTTATTCAAAATTGCTTAATTCCCCTAAAAATTACGCATTGCCTTGGGGCATTTATCAAATATACGATGTAAATTGTAGGGAACAACCTCGACTATTAAGGGCCTTCTCAACGTGTCTTGTCAATGTATCCATGTTTGCTTGAAAAGCATGAGATACAACCTACATTTTACCAGTATACAAGTATACAAGTGTTCAAAGAAAAAATACAATTTGAATTTTGAATGCAGCAGTGAAAGAATTTGCAGAAAAAGTAAGTTGCAAACCATGAGATTTGAGATTGAATTTTATCCTCCTGCTAAATTTTACTGTCTGGACCACAACTCAAAAATAATGAAATAATATTACGTATTAGTTTTAAATTTTTGTAAAATATGGCTTGTATCCTATTTTACAAATGAAACAATTCAAAAATCCTTAAAAACTATGGTTCTCTTCCAAAGTCTAAAGTCAAAAGACATGGATTTGATGGAGATGAATGAACATGAAAATTGTAGACCAATAGACTTGAACTAACAAGTAAATTTGAAAAAATACTACAATCTTGCTGCATAATAAAAATGATTATGAGTGTTATCATGACTATGAAATATTATATCTGTATCTGTAAAATTTAGCATTTAGGGGAAAATGGAAAACCTGATGGAACCATTTAAAACAGGAACACTGACAAGAAGCGATAGCAAGTTTTAAATGTTTAAGTATGCATGTATATTACAAAGACAGATTGAAATATGTGAGGGAGTTAAATAGCATACCGCAGAGAATATAGAAGATACAAAAGACAGAGATGAAAAATAGAGAATGAAAAAAGGCAGGAGAGGAAGAATCAAGTCGAGCAAGTCAAGCAATTCCCAACATGGATATTCAAGCTAATCGTAAGTACATTAAATCATTTTTGACTGGAATCAACCATGGATTTTTCCTAGCTCTTTTTATTCTTTATTACACATGCACATGTATATATTATGTAGAGCACACTGATACGGGTACTGGAACTTTACATGTGTAATTTACTACGTAAATTGTAGACGAAAAAGAAGAGCTTCACTTGCTTCAACTATACAGTTTACTCACACTGAACACTTTTCTAATGATTATGAGTTTTATTTTAATGCTAAATGACTCTCATGGTCATTAAGGTCAGAGTCAGACGTCAAAGTTTAGCTTACGAAGCTACAACTTTTTAGCCTACGTAATTGTAATAAGTGGAGAAAGTAGGAAGGCAAGAGAAAGAAAAAGTAAAGAATTCTAAATTCGGAAGTTCCTCTTCTTTTCCTCTGTCTCTTTAAGGTTCTACATTTTACATGCTAGATTTTAGATTCTAGATTCTAGATTGTACATTCACTCGCATTTCCAAAAAAGAAAAGCTTTCTCTTTCTCCTTTCCATTTTCCTTTCCTTACTTTTTGTGGCCAATCTATTCTCTCTCTATTTTATCTTGTATCTTTTCCTCTCCTTTTCCCAAGGAAAATGAAATATAACAAGTGTTATTGCTTTTGTAACCATCAACTACAAGTAATTATTACAGGAAATGAAATATTCCAACCAGAACCCAATCGTATATACAATATACAGTATACAATATACAACCATATACATCTTTTTTTTACTCCATTTCATGCAACTTTGGATTTCTACGCGACTTTTTAATAGGTCTAAATAGTAGTGTTATTATATTTTTTAGACCTATTCCCTCTTTTCCATAAATTAGACAAAGTGTACCAGCCGCCCATAAAATGTTCTGTACGGTAAATGTTCTTTTTATTATTTTTTAAGACCACTTTTTCATCCATAAAGAAATGAAAAAGAATTAAATAGTTGTATTTTGGATGAAAATGGGTGGAATGGATTTTTGTACTGTAATTAGTGTAATTTTACCGTGGTACGATGGTGTGTTGGTCGAATCATATCATCAAATTATAATGCAATAATATAATAGACAATGTTATTATTATTCTTCTTTTTTTTAAATTTTTTATGAGTGTGTTAAAAAAGCTCTGCTGAATTCACGTATTTTGTATTATGATGATTTTGCTTTTTTTGCAAAAATTTTGAATAATGTGATATTGAAACCTAAATAAATGACAAGTTTTACATATGAATAGCCATAATCAGCGGAAAAATTGGTAAATGTGTAGAAAGTGTAGAAAGTAGAAAATAGAAAGTATAGAGTAAAACTTGGACTCAATACTCAATAGATTGAAGCTTGAGATTTTAGACTTCAGACTTTGGAAAATGTCGGCAGATAAAGATGAATGGAAAAAAATGGAGGAAAGATAGAGAGAATACATTTATTTTGAGTGACGTACATAAAAAAGTACTATTCAGTTTGGTTTTGGATTTGGATTTGGATTTGGTTTTGGTTTTGGTTTTGGTTTGATTCCGTTCCTGAGTGACTTTTCAACTTGTCATTGCACTCTATCAAAACTCTTGCTCTACATTGTGAATGTACATTGTACATGTAGATTTCACATACTACAAACAAATATACTTTTACCCTATATTCTGAAACTAGCTTTGGCTTCGACTTCGACTTTGACTCTTGTTACAAACTTTATGTGTTGTAAGTTGAAACTGGCTGTTTTTGCAAAGAAAGAAACTAAACTTGTACCAAGTTTTCCGTTTTTTTTTCCTGGTGTCTGTGTCAGTTGAGCTCACTTTCATCATAACCCGCTATCTATCTTCTTTCTTCCTTCTCATTCCCACTTGTTCAGTACCAAGTCTTCCTTCTGGAGTCTAGAGTTTGGAGTTTGGAGTTTGGAGCTTCTAGTTTTGACTTTTGAGTCTGACTTTCTTTCAACTTGACTTTCAAAGACTTTGGTTGGTTTCTGCTTCAGTTTGGGTTGGTTCATAACTGATCCTCTCAGAACTCAGAAAAAAACTTGGCATTGGCATGTCTGCATTTCTCTCTGCATTGAAAAGCCAAATACAGATACAGATACTGGTATTTTCCCCCCTTTTCACCATCTACAATATCGACAATATTATGTGGAGAAATATGAATGATGCACAACCAAACCAAACCAAACCAAGTCAATTCAAACGTAAGAGAGCTCAAGTTCAAGTCTTGAAAGACAATACTCTAAACTTTGTACGTGTAGAAGAACGAAGAAGGGGAATGAGCAAAAAGTGTAATTGAGGCAGATACTAAAGGAATGAAAGAGGGAAATGATGAAGAGAGTCAGAGAGTCTCGGAGAAACCATTCAACATTTGTACATTGAACAGCCAGCCTACCAACTACCAACTATCAACTTGGCCATAGTCAAGAAGAAACAGAGAAAGAGAGAGAGAGGGAGAGAATTCAAGCTGAGTTAAAATAAAAGGAGCAAAAACCAAAACTAAACTAAACCAACCCAAGAAGAGAAGAGTAAGTTAAGTAAGAAGAGAAGGAGGAAAGGAAAGAAGCATATCTACCAGTATATGTGTAATGTATTTATGTATGTGTGAGGCTGATTTCTCGGATTCCCCATATTCCACATTCTCCGTTTTCACTCTCCCCTCGTGCTTTTCGGTATTGGTATCTAGTATCCAGTATCCAGTATCTATCTATTATGTGCCCCCTCGTTTGCAGTCTGTAGTAAAGGATCCAAAATCCAGCTTGGAGAGAAACACAAGTAAAATTCGATCTCGATCTCGTGATGAGTCATGCTGGCAAGCAGAAAGCACCAAGCACCAAAGCAGGAGCAGTCCAAATCCAAGGAACAGGAGGCAAATGGGGAAGGTAGGCTCCTTCATTCTCTCTTTGTCCGTGTCTCTGTTTCTGTTTCTGTTTCTCCTTCTGTCTTTTCCCCTCCCTCTTTCTTCTTTTCCCATTCCCATTATATACTATGTACTATACACTATACACTTTCTCCTCGTGACTCTGACTCTGAATCCAAAATCCAGAATCCCGAACCCAGACTGCATTTCACCAACCATCAGATAATGGTTATGGCACAAAAGCATATTGTACATACTACATACAGCTTTGTTGTTCCTATAGATCCTTCTCAGCTGAACCCAAACAGTTGAAATAAATGCTATGTTATGTTATGTTATGTTATGGCTTGACGTCATAATATGTAAGTACACAAAGTACAAAGTATTGATATGCATGGCATGACATGATATAATACGGTATGGTGATAGCCAAGCCAAGCAGTCAGCAGTTGCACTTTACTCTAGTAGTCGTAGTCGTAGTCGTACTCGTAACTCTAATGTTACGAGTGGGGGGAATCCATACATAAAACATGTAGCAAAAACATATTGGAAATATTATCAAGCTCAACTGGAAACTAAAAACTGGATGTGTATCACATTTGATATGATATGATATAATATTATGTGATGTAATATGACTTTGTAGTTAGTGTACAGACAGTTGATAGTGGATGCACTACACCATGATTTTCTATGTACTATGTACTCTTCCCTCTCTTCTCTACGTATACGTGCCTCTACTGAATTAAAAGGCTAACCTACCTACAAAATACAAGATACCAAGTTTTACAAAGTACAAAAGTAATAAAGTTAAAAATCCTCACTTCGTGACGATTTCATATCGCCTTGAAAGCAAAATTGCTTTAGGCTCCGGAAGCAAAGCTGGCTATAAGATCCAATGTGTGTCTGTCCGCT
>JABASP010000715.1:0-42671 GCA_019776565.1 Sminthurinus signatus
AAGTGACAAAGTGACGAGATTTGTTGTGCAAGAGCATGTGATAGACGATATTTGGTTAGAAAGCCAACGGCTCCGGTCAACTCGACGTTTCGTCGTAGTATACTAGTACTCTATACTTTACATGATGTCTGCTTCCGTATTTTGTGTACAAGAACCTCTATAAGCATACGTATATTTAGTACCTCTTCCTCTGTAATGTATTCATGAATATTCCATCCTTATTTTATTCATGTTGGTTTTCCAAATTGTCATATTCAACACTTGGGAAGTCCTTTATGTCACTCCAAATTCTAAATGCTAAATTCTAAAATCTAAACTCTCAACAAGGTAACAAATATTTTATTTGATAAATCGCACTTCTACATCTACACATGTATTTTATATATTATGCATTTCTAGAAGTAAAATGACAGAACCTCCGCCAATGATGTAAAAACATTTAGTATGTAGAATGTAGAATGTATATCTTTTGTTCTCTGTATTATGTTTTATATTCAAAGCACTCATTTTTCACACCTTTTTTCTTTATCTGTATTTTCTATTCCATCTGTTTTATCTTGATTTTTTTGTGTGAGAAAATTCCATGTTCACACGTGTTTCCAGTTTTGGTATTTAGTATTCAAAAGGATATTTTCTCCCTTGAAACGACCCTCAAAGTATATTATATGAACTGTCGAGTCAACATAGAATACAAAAGCTGTACATTTAAAAAAATCTTGTTGTACAATTGAAGTGAAAGAATCAAGCTTGAATCAGTTTAAATAATTGAGATGATCTACGATACTTGAACTTCATTGCACCCTCAAATCTTTGTCTCTGGTCACATTATGTCCAGTTAATCTTCTACTTTCACAGTTTTTGTATGTGGTTTACTATTTACTACATCTTCATGATACTCTGCACTGTTAACTACTACTGCTCCAACAATTCTCCAATAGGAAAGATACGACTATGATTATTACTCCAGTGTAATGAATGATATTATTAATTGGCCAATTTTCATACAAAACATAATGAAGTGGGAGCGCATTACTTTTGACTTTTATACAAAGTATTTTCTCATGTACATTATACGTATAATGTATAATGTATAGTTGAAGAACTTTGAAAATGTGAAGGTGTTTCTTCTTCGTCTTTTTCCTTTTTTGTATTAACATGCCTATGTGGATGTAGCTAAGGCATCTAACTTCTGGTGCGTACTTTAATATGGACTATATTACAAATATCCCACATCGTACAATGTACTATAATTTGTATATATGATGTTTTATTAGATGCCTGTATGTAATACGTAACATGTGTAACATGGAACAGATAATAGACATTAGACATGCAGAAAAGAAGAATGAGAGAGGGCACAGAATTCTTAGAGAGGGAAGACTGAAGACCGCTGGAAAATTTAAGACGCACCAATTCTAAGAAATAGAAAAGAAAGAAGAGAAAGAGACTACACACTATACATGATACACTATATAATATAGACTACCGACTAGAGATATCTACATGGAGGATAAATTCAAGAAGGCAGAGAAGATGAAGAAAAAGAGAAAGAGGAAGAGGGAATTTTACCACGGGCTTTTCTAATTCAAATCCTTGAATGATGAAACAGAAAGGCAGAGGCAAGTTGTTTCTGCTTCTTCTTCTTTTCTCCTGTTATTTCAAGATGTGAGCTGGTGAGCTTCAAAGAGGAAAGAAAGGAAGAAAGAAAGAAGGGTGGAATCAGAGACAGGCAGATTCACACACACACAAGTGCGTACGTATAAAACTTGAGCTAATGAATGTGCGCTGGAAAGGACAATAAATTTTACAAGAGTCAAATAATGAAAATTCCTGGTGGATGCACAATTTTACATAGAAGATAGAAGAGAAAACGAAGACGACTACTGCAGCCGAACAAGAAGTAGTAGAAGAGGATGAATAGATACGAAGAAAGAAGAACGAAAGATTCCTTTACTCTTTACTCTTCTCATCTCATCTCATTTTAACTGTATGATGTGGCCAATCTTTGAGTCATTATCTTTATCCTTTATCCTTTACCCTTTATCCCTTTCATTCTCCCTATTTCTACACATACTTACTATGTACCAGAGATACTATATGCTATATGCCACCCAAATACCAAATACACGCATTTTACACTATACATTGTAGATTGTAAATACACCTGCAAAATAAGGTTCAAGAGATACAAAAACAATAAATATCATTTAATTTTGCATGTTAGAAGTAATACAACTTGGTATTTTCCTTTACATGTGATGTGTGACGTGAGTGTAGTGTGTACTTTCTTCTTTCTACAAGTTCCACTTTATTTTAATTGCCCTAGTCCATATACCACAGGTTATAGACTACACACAATATGCAGTATACATACTGATGGATCCCTGTCCTTTCACCCTTTTATCAGTATCTGTTGCATGTGCACAAAATATAAATACAAAATACAACATATGTAGATGATTTCCTTTTTCTTCGTAGGCCTTGTGAAAAGTGCTTTCCCCATTCAACCGTTCAAAGTTCAGAATGCTGGCATGTAGATAGTAGATATAGTGAGCCAAGGAATAGAATATAGAATATAAAGTGCGTTCGTATGAGTAAAAGATGCAAGAAAAACATCCGTAGTTACTAATACTTAATACAACTCGTCATGCTCAAGGTTGGTGATTGCCTGTTAGAACTACGTTATATCTATGGATAGTAGATACACATGATACATGATGTTTCTAGTTTTATTCTTCTGTTGTTGTTGTTTTTGTTGACATGTGCGTGAGCACTGATTGTTCAACTGTATTACAAAGTACACAATGCAATTCATATTATGAAATGGACTAGTAAAGTCTTAAGTGTAATTGTCAAACTTGAGTGTGTTTGTGTCTTGTGTCTTGTTAAAAAATTGTACAAACGATACATCCAATGTCCAGCATGCTCTAAGGAATGAAGAATAACAGACAACAAACAACATGGGAGAACAAAAGAATGAACCTCATTTGGAAGTCATACACATAATGACCAAGAGTTGTGTTTGTTTTCCCCTTGCAAACCCAAATGCTCTTCATCTTTTCTACATGCACAATGTACAACGTACATTTTTTCCCCAAGTGATGCTAATGTAAAAAGTATATAGTGTACTTGGACTTGTAAAAAATACTGAGCCTTTTCCATCCCTCTTCAAAACATATCTTACCTTTGTTTTCCCTCCCCTTGCCTTTAGATTACCCTTCGCCTTTTACTCTGTACTCTGTACGTACCATTGACTTTGAATGGCCCTTTGCTTTTTCTATGCCTTGTTTACTTTTGTACTGGAACACAAAAGCAAATTCAACGTCTTTGGTGTTATTCTTCTTATTCATCATCCATTACTCATGCATGCATGTTTTTTAAGAACCTCTTTAAGAAAAGTCACCACGGGGTGAGTTTACCGTTGTTGTCGTCTTCGTCTTTGTTCATTGGGGCTGTAATACGATTGAGACAAAGCCAATAATAATACAGAAAATACAAAAATAACTGAATCATTTGTGTTGAATCATGTCTTTTTGAAAAAGCTTAAGTATGAATTTGAATATCCCCAACGTCTAAAGTCTAAAGTAGAAAAATGCTTGCAATTTCCAATTATGAATTATAATGTGATGGAAGATGGAAGTAACATTTCATCAAGAATGAAATCAAAAGAAAATTCCCACCTGCATGAAGAATTAAAATGAACTTTCTATCATTTAAATAATGATACTGAATCATAATGATGGGGATGTGTGTGATTTGTAATGTGTAAGGATGGGCAATGGGCACGAGACAGAACTGATGAAACTAATTTGACAATTTGACATTTGGCACCTCCTTATCATTCACTCAACGCTCAACGCTCAACCCGTAGCTTTGTAGATAGAATATAAAAGATGAGTTTTTTTCATTGTTCAAGTTGCAGGTCTCATCCATTTCCTGCTCGATGCTCGATGCTCAATGCTTGGTCATTGGTCATTAGTCAATAGTCGATGAAAACAACAAGGAAAGAAATTATCGACTAATCAAAGAGTTACGCTTGGCTGTAGTCGTATTATAATCATTATCATTATAATTATGTAGATGGCCAACACTCAACACATGACAGTGTTATCAGGGGATGATGTCTATTAATGTAAATTTCTACTCCTTCAACATCCATCACCACCTTCTAGATAGATAGATTTATACATAGTTCTTCCTACTCCCGTAATTACTTTAAGCACGGAAATAATAATCAAACTTTTCTACAAGTTTTTTCCTACATGATAAACAAATAGTTATTAAGAAAATCGTAATCAAACCTGATGACTAGAAACTCGAAACTAGAAACGGGCTTAAATAAATTATACTATTATTATTAGAAAATTAGAAAAAAATTAGCTAGACTGCATGTATCAAAAATATTAAGTATAAAAATTACATGCGTTGTAAAAGCTGAAAAGAACATTTAACCTTTTAACATTTAACAGTTCACAGCCTTTCCATATTTTAGAATCGTGTTTCTTGCAATAATTATTATAGAAATATGGATGTTGTGGATGTCCATGCATTTTCTATGAAAGGGAGAGAAGAGAAAGAGGGGAAAGGTGGACAGTTGGATGAAGAAGAAGAAGAAGAAGAGGAGAAAAAAGGTTGAGGTGGGAGTTACAGGAAGGAGTTTGGTTTGTTCCTTGTTCCTTTTTCGTTGTTCGTTGACTGACTGGCTTGGATTGTGGGTTCCTTCTTTTTTTTCTTTTTGTTCTTGAACAAGCAGGAAGACATCAAGTGAAAGCTTTTATGAAATAATGGTTCGTTGTCGTACTCGTTTTCTTTTCCTTTCTCTTTCCTCTTTCTTGTTCCTTTCCTTTTTCCGTGATAGAACGGAATCCGTAATCCGAGCAGTCACACATGCAGGCACGAATTCAAACCTACCAAACATAGGGCGTAACATTCATTCATTTTTCAGATCCTTGCAAAAATAATAGTAATAACACCAAAAAAAAAGACCAAGAGAGAAGAAGACAAAGGAGAGGAAAAGGGCAGTCGTAGCTTGTATGTAATATGTAATATGTAGTGTATAGCTTGCAGCTTGTAGCAGCGGGGGGAGGAAATTTTGTCCGTGATTCAATCCTCGTTTTCGTTTTCTTTTTCTTTTTCATTTTCATATATAGATATTTATGTACATTGTACACTGTAGACGTTGTTAGTTGTTACACGTATAAAATATAAACCAACACATTTTGTCCAAAACAGAAAGAAAGAAGAAAGAGAAAGAGAGAGAAAACTTTTATTCAAAGGTGAGAATAGTGTAATACGTAATACACATGTAATCTGTAAGAAAGTTACCTCTAGAGAGAGAAATCAAGTATTGCATAAGCTTCTTGTAATATCCTTGGTACAAACTACAAACTCTCCTTTCTTCTCTAGTTTCCCTTTTGAAAGCTGAGCTAAAACATACATAAAAGTAAAAAGGTAAAATGTTTCCTTCCTTCATTTTAACCACCTATCTACTTTCTACCCATGTATGTTTGCATTTTATTTGTATGTACAAATGTGCTTAATACGTAACTGTAGAACTAGATTTGAATATGAATTTACCTGTCCATCCGGCTGTCTGTCTTTCTAGTTCATTTGCCCTTTCATTTTACATTCATGGAAACTGTATTATGTATTACTTATGTAAGAGTGTTATGCATATCTTATTCATTTAAAGTTGAACTGTTCCTCCCCCCTTTGACATTGAACGTTGAATGCTCCCATTTCATCCCCACCTACTATTCACTATTCACCATGCATTTCATATTCGTATTCGTATTCATTGAAGAAAAGTATTTAATCTTATTTTCCTAAAGCTTCTAGCCGTTTGAATTTTCTATCGGGCTTTTTATTCTTTTATTTGCCTTTATTCAATCTATGACATTCCTTCATTTCTCTGAACTCTTAAAAGGACCTTTGCAGATTTTAGGTCCACATTTTACTGTTGATGTAAAGATGTTTTTGTGATTGTGATTTACTCATATGTTTACTCATAATGTTTAACATGACTTGTAAACTTCACCCGGCACATTTTTGTTAATTTAAATTATTTAAACACAAAAAATGTCAATCGTTAAATAATTCAAATAAGATAGAAGATAAAAGATGAGAGTATCGTATTAAAAAGGAATCAACTTTATTTTGATTGTACATGATCATGATTTTGTTTACACAACGTATGTAATATAATACAATGTAATATATATGTAATAAGCTTATGAGTATTATATCATGTATATTTAATATTTATGTAGTCAACTAACTAAACATGTACTGTAAATCTATGCATTATGTATAATTTCGCCTTAATTTGTCAATACGGTTATTACCCCCTTGTTTTTTTTCAAAGCGAGACCTTTTGCTGTAGTAGCACTACACTAATTGTAAGATATGTTCACTTTTTTTCTTATTCTTCTTAATCTTCTCCCTCACCCAAAAAAAAACACTTGGGTATACAATATAAAAATGGCGTTGAATAGCTGTTTTGAAAATGTTTTGGACTTTACTTGTTTTTCGCACTTTTTACTGTTTTTTTAGATTACTGGATAATGGATGATGAGAATGAGTCATGAGATGGAGCACAGTTTTAAAATTGAAACATTCCCATATCGCATAAAAACAGATGTATCTTTTTGTCCCATGTTTTTTAAATGTAATTGTTAATATGTGAAATGAGAAGGAACTCGTTCAAGATTTGTTGATTGTTTTGGGTAACAGTTTGTAATTATTGCACTTACCACTCGATCACTTGTCGATGCTCAATTCTCAATTCTCAATGCACAATGCACTGATCACTAGTCAGCGCTTATAGTTTATAGTTTCTATACACACGCTTAATTTAATTCCCTTTTGGAATTCAATGTTTTGGGTCTTGGAGTTTTGATTGTATTAAACGTCGCACAATCACCATAAAATTTATTAACGATAGCTTTTAACGGTAGATATTATTTAATTAAGTACATATATTTTTCTACTACTTGTGTATTTAAACATGTTTTATTCATTGTTGTTCACTAATTTCACTTTTTATTCCTAATAAAATTGGAAAATCGAATCTTGAGTCAAATGTTTTGGATGGATGTGGAAATTTTGAATAAAAAAGATGAATTTGAATTTTGATGTCCGAATCAGTATTCTTTATTCTAACTTAAAATGATTGCTGGATAATACTTTTGTCTCGTGTCATGCATCAGTTGGACATTGGACACTGGACGTAGAAAATTAAACAGGAAAAGAAGAAAGTGGGTAATATTTTATGCTCAATCAACGGCAGACATCGTTATCCGCAACACATGGGCCTGTAATTTGTCACAAGTCACAAATCATAATTAAATATTAAATATTATACTATTATTGTTATAGTATACAAAATAAAATGATCTATTTCGAAGCTGTTAGCTATAAGTTCAAGGGTCAAAGTTTATAAAAGAAAAATGATTGTATTTTATAATAATAATATAAAATTTCAAAGCTTCAAAAGTCTACAAGATTGTGATGTTACCTTCAGGTGGTGCCAGAAATACGCGACCTTTGCCACATACACAAATTTGATATACTTCGGGACGACTCACTCGACTTGAAGAACTTGATGTGGAACTAGCACCGGCTGTTGGGAGTTTTGCCGTGGATACGATTGCGGTTTGCAACTTTGGCAAGTAAATATTTGGAGCATCCAGGCGTACCTATGTGTTTTCAATTACCAATTATCAACAGGCATGAATTTTATATGTATGAATTTTAACCTGTGTACAGAAAATAGAAATGAACTAAAATATAAGTAAAAGGGGGGAAAAGGTCTGATTTGGTAAAAAAAATAACTTACAGATCCAGCAACTGATTGAAGCTTGAGATCTGTAAGGCATGTGGCACTGATGTCGCCAGCTCGTGATTCAATGGCTATTCCAAGGGGTGCGAGGACTTCCAGTGATCTCGTTGGAGATTCCAACCTTTGTTAAATAATTAAATAATAAAAAGTTAAAGAAAATTAAAAGTCATGAATATATTGAAATAACTTAGCCAGTAAAAAGGATAAGGTTGTGAGTTAAAAAACAATAGGTTAAACCTTTTATCTTTTATATTATTGGACCAACTATTTTTTGGACATTTTTTTATATTAAAGAAGACTTCAGATTTAATGTATATAATTTTATTCATTCAGTATATTTAACAGAGGAAAATAAGAAAATGGGGGTAATGATATAAAATCAGAGAAGTGTAGCGCGGGTGTATTTGTATAATAATAAAGTACAGTGCATCTATTATACTATTATCTTTGTATGGATGTAAGTATGTATAAAGTATAAAGTATACACATGTGTAAGTACCTGAGTTCATGGCCAGACTCTGCTCGAACAAGGGGTGTTTGGACGGAGCCATGGAAAACTGCTCCTCCTTCTCCTGAAATCAGAGTATTTTCCAAACATGATAGATCATTAATGAGCTCCTCCATCAGAAAACTTGTACATTCTAAACTGTACACTATACACTGTACACACACACACATATGTATGTATCTACATCTGGACAACAAAAGGATGGAGAGAGAGGGAAGGCTGTTAATGGAGGATTCACAAAACGCGCTACCACTATATTTCCCATTTCCTACCAGAAACTCAACCTGAAACACCATTATTTTAGAGAAAACGAGAGAGAGAGAGAGAGAAAGTTCACTTTGCAATGTAAATAATGAAAGCTTCCTATTTGAAATCTGGAGACAACGCTAACATTAGTTTGTTACACACGTGTAACATGTAACATATATATAATGTATATTGTACATTGTACATGTTACATTCAGATAAAAATTACATGGAAAAAAGAGAAAAAAAAAGAAGAGAGGAAAAGTATCTAGAATCTAGAATCCGTACAAAGACAAAGACATCAAGTTTATACATTATACATTATACATATTCTGTTATGTTCTCTTAGTTCGTTATCCTTTCTCTTTTTCCTTTCTCCAACTTTGATTACGTCACAAAGTTTTGACATGGAAACTGTAAACTCTAAACGGTAAACGGGCCTACACTAGAAATCTAGAAAGGAGAAAGACAACCGAGAGTGAGTTTCTCCTTTGTTTCATCATTCATCAGTTATTCATGATTAAATGGGATGAGAGGACATGGAGACAAAAGAAATTATCGAGGAGCTCCTCATTCATTTAGATACACGGCTACTATATTATTACACACATCATCATCGTCATCATCATCAGTAGCAGTAGCTACTACCTATTTATCCATTTCCTCCATCTCCTCAATTCAAGTATTATGATCCAGAGACTTTCATTCCTTTTTACCATGTAGTTTGTAGTTATACCTTGTGTTACTGTTCAGTGTTTAGTATTCAGTATTCAGTGCTAGCTAATGATTGTTGTTGTTGTTGGTAACAAATATGGCTTGTTTTTTCTACATGATTATACACACGCTAATTGGAAAGGAAAAGTTGATAAACTGGACAAATGAGGAGTTAATGAGGCGAGTTGATTCCTATCTTTAATTAGTAAAGCTAATAAATCCTCGGAAAAACAATGACTTGTATACATATTCATTCATTATTCAAAATACATATACGTATGTATTGTACTTGTGCATATCAATATATAATAATATAGTCATATTGCAGAAAAAAGTAAAATATTAAAAACTGCACAAATGAATGTAATATGTACAATGTGTCTATATTGTACATAAAATGGAAACTGTGGTAGTTTAATCGTAATTGTAATCATGAGAAAATTTCATAAGATTGAAGTTGACGGTGAGAAAAAAAATGGCAGGAGACTTATTTTCATTTTTTCTTACAAGTATAATTTGTAATATATATTTTATATTATAGAAGCATAAAAAGAAGCATAATGCATACAGTCTACAGTTTGAAGTTTGGACTCACCAGTGACACGAAGTAGCTCAGCACCGACGAGAACCTCTTTCCTGTCCGCCGAGAAAAGAATTCGTCCTCTTGTATCTGTTATTTTCATCCCCGAAGCTTGACACTCCAGTTTGTCATCTCCTGTACAAATTCACGATCAACGATCAACATGAACATCAAAAAAGAAGGGAGAGAAAAGAAAATGGATCAAAATATAAAAATAGCATCAGGGAAGTTATGTATTATGTAATCAACCAAAGAACAAAGAAATGTGGATGTGGTGTAGTTGCGACCGTCATGTTCAATGTTCAGTCAAGTATGTAAAATCCGTCCGTTTCTTTGTCTCGGTCTTTTCTTGCCCTATCTCATCTTCACACAAATGTAATTCGGACCATTTCTCCCCCTTTCCTGACTCCTGACTTTTGTTCCTTTTATCTTATTTACTCTTCATAAGTTTGTACATTATCTAATTTTTGCTGGCTTCTCGCCATTCCTATCATCATCAATGTCAGTGTCAGTGTCAAAATGGTCAAAAGATCTGATGTCCAGCTCCGGCTTATGTTTTGTTCTCTGTTCTTTGTTCCAAGTTCTACAGAAACTGACTATACGAATATGAGTAGACGAAAGATTTTGGCTGTATTTTTATTTTTATTTTTGTGTTATCCTTTGTTACTTCCGATTCATATCAAAATCTCACATCAGTGTCAAATGTCAACCGTGTAAATAGTAAATGCTAAAAATAAACTGAAACTCCCGACTCCTTACTCCTGAAGCTTGACATTGACAATTGACAAATGTACAATTTAATATCAGTCCTTCTTGAAACTTCAAATCAGTAAGTAAATAGTAAAAAAATAGATCAGGGACTCACCTAGGAAGATTTTATTGAGAATTCTTCCATCTGGACCTCGACTTTGGAGACTGATATTTTTTGTAGATTCGATATGTAATGGTTGACCTAAACAAGACAAGAAAAAAAGTTGGTATTAAAATATGGCATAATATGAATATTACATATCGTAAAATGTGTACAATAAAGATAAAAGCGGTACTTTGAATTTGTTTTGAAACTTTTTCTAACCTTTTCTGGACCGGATCCTGGAAGCAATCAAATTATCTAAAACAATAGCTTCCCCTTTGAGTTGAATCCCACCAGGCACAACTTTCAACGGACCAAGTCCTTCCTGTAATTTTTAAAGAAAAAGAAAAAGAGAACATTCAATAGTGTCATCTCGTCACTCGTCACTTGTCACAAAAAATAAATCACACATACATTCCAAGAATATTTAGACTGTGTCCTGTGATTGAGTGTGAATAGTAAATGGTGAATCGTGTACAGACTCCAGACGGTGAATATAAATGAATTTTAATATTTGATGTCCAGCCACATGTCTACTGTCTACTGCCTGTGCTTTCCAATTTCAACCCATTTGAATTATGGACGCTGTCCTCACTTGAGACAATAGCTTTCGGCCTTTCCACTTTCCCCCTCTTTATCCACAATCCACAGTGCGTATTGAGTATGAATACATTCATCATAAATAAATAAGCATACATGTCCAATGTCCACTGTCCAAGTTTTGACTAGCTCCTGCGCTTTTTGTTCCCTGATCAAGCCATCATGTATTATTACTTGTGCACAAATGTATTCAAAGTTTTTATTACATTTCTAATTTGTAGTCAGCAGTGAACAGTCAACAGTCGAGTGTCGAGTGTCGAGCATAATAAATGATGAATGATGAATGAAGAATAAAGGATCCATTTTCATCCATTTAGTCAAACCATCACTCATCTTGAATTGTACAGTTGGATCAAATGAATCTGTTTGAAATTTTATGCATTCCCATTCAATATTTTATATTTCGTAGTTCCTCATTCCTCACCAAATAGATGGCTCATTCTACAATAAATGATATTTATATTTTGCATTACTAGGAAAAAAATGAGAGGAATGGAGAATAGCAAAATGGATAAATGGAGTTTGAATGAGCCTGTTTCTGTTCCAGTGTTTGTTTGATATTATGATTGTGCCCCTGCAGAGATCCATTTTCTAGTTTATAGTATAAAGTATCCAGTACAAGAAAAAACGAGTCATGTTTTTTTCCTGGTGAGATCATCATCATTATGATGATGATGATGATGAAAAAGAAGAGGAAAAGACGAGCACGAGTAGACGAGTTAAAATGTGGCGAGGCAACGTTAAAGTTAACGTTTGCAAGGAAAGGGAAAGAGTGGAAGCTCTCATGATGATTTGAGCCGACTTTCCTATCTCACTCGCTCACTTTATGACTACGACTAAATAGAGAGAGTCAGACAGAGAGAAAGGACGAGAACGAGGAGGAACGCAGGAGAGTGAGAAAGAAAAGCAAGAAGAAGGATGAAGAAAAGCAGATTGTGTTGAAAGTTGAAAGGGGAAAGTGGAATGCTCTTTCTTTGATTCCGGTTCTCGTTTCCGGAACCTCTTACAAAATGGCCTATAAATAACACGGTAAAATCCTTTGCATGACTCTTTTTTGTTTTCTTTCTTTCCCTCTTCTCTCTTTCTCTCTATTTCTCTCCTATCACCTCTGCATTTAACCAGTTTGTACATATATCTAATGTCTAACTAAACACTCAAACACACATGCATATGTATGTAAAAAAGAGCGAGAAAAGGTGATGAAGGAATGAAGCAACACTCAATTCCTGGATTCTGGATTCTAGATTTTAGATTCTAAATGCACGGCACAAGGCGTAATGAATAGCCACAAGCCTCATGCCTAATACTTTACATGTACTGTTTTAACACTGAACACTGAACACTGAACGGTGAACAGTGAACATTGCCCGCCTGCATGTCATGAAATGAGAGAGATATCATGAGCGAGCTTTTTGGTTTCCTATTAACGACAGGAAAAGATTCTGATTCTTTCAGTCTGTCTTTTCTCCCACTCTCAATTCTCAATTCTACTCTGATCCAGCTTTAAGGGTTAAGAAAATCGGAATTTAGCACAACTAGGATATTTACTTGTTACTACTGACTACACTTTAGTTAGATAGAAATGGAAAATATATTCATGTATATGCACACGGAGGAGGGAGACGAGTGGAGAATATGGAATGGTGAATATGTGAATATGTGAATATATCAGATATCAGGTGGGTAATAATAATAATAAAATGGTCTTTTTACTATGCACATATATTATATGTACATTGTACATTGTACATGTAAAGCGTATGCACCATGCACCCTGCATAAAATGTAGATAGATGTGTCGCATAAATTCTTGTGGGACGGAAGCGGAGCGTTTGAAAGAGACCATCAGAGTTGTCACCTTGTTGGAATGCATGACCCTTGAATGGCTAAAAAGATGTCATATATTACCATTGAGAGAGGAAGACGGAGGAGAGGACGGAAAATAGAGAGGACAGAGAACAGGAAAAAGAAAGGAACAATGTGTCCGTTCCCTACCCGAAAACATGTGCTACTAATCGAAAATCCAGAATTGGAATTGAAGCAAGAGTATTTGCCACACGCAAAAGAAAATCCTCATCCTCAATCATCTCTCATCTCTCGATTTATTATTATTATTTATTATAATATGCATGCACACATTGATCTTGAAGCTATAATCTACGTATATGTATAATGTATATGGCTATTGATAGATTGAACATTGAACAAGCTCCTCTCGGAAATCTCAGAAATCTCAGAACCACATCCAACTCTTCCTTTGTATTTCATTCTATGACATACCAATTGACTGCATTTTCACCATTTATGAAATATTATATATTATTATATGGAATTTTGAATTGTGAATACGAAAATCCAAAATTCAAAATGTATCAATTCCCATTTTTATCGATTACTACATCTTTCAATTCAAAACGAGAAATCAGCCTCAGCCTCAAAACTCGTTTACGAAATAACATATAAAGTATCATGTCATATCATACAGCTTATAATTTGTTAGCTCTTTCAATTGTCATAGTAAAATATAAAAGGACAAAGGAAAAAGAGGAAAAAAGCACAATGCAATGGAAAATGGGATTAAAGAAAGCTCTCGAGTCTCGAGTCTCAAGTATCGAGGGAATACAAAAATAATAAAAGGATCCAATTCAAAATATCTATCTATCCACAATCTGCAATCTAGTTATGACAAAGTATTTATGTTTTATGTTTTATCGTTTGTCCTTTATCCTTTATACGATGAATAATGAATTATGACATTGATGACCAAATACCAAATACTTGTGTCATTTTCAGTTCCTTTCCAATTCCCAGGTATCTTTTTCTGTTTTTCTCATTTTCTCACAAAATCCTTAAATGGGAGACGGAATGGGAATTTGGAATGTATCTAGTATCTAGATTCAAACATTCCCTCTAAAACGCCAGCCTCCAACACTAATGTGAGGAAATCATGAATAAAAAGGAATCGGATTGGTACTGGAATTGGAAACTGTTGACTGTGTTCAGTGTGGAGTGTGGAGACAGAGGGCTGAGAAAATGAACGAGGCAGTTGAGTCAGTCAATGGACTGATTGACTGCATAGTGAATGGTGAATAGTGAATGGTGAATGGGGCAGCATGAAATAAGGCACATGGCACATGGAAGATGAACAAGATGATGACAGTAGAGGGGAAGGGGTTGAGAGTTGAAAGACAGAGAATAGAAAGAATACAGTGAATCTCAACTGGAGGAAGATTGGCTTTTTGACATGTTATATTTCATACGTAAGCTTTATAGCAGGGAGCAGAAAAGGCAAAAGAGGAAGAAGCCATCTCAACTTGTACGCTAACTTCTCCTCTAATAGACAGTATAAGAATCCTCTATCAACGCATATCGTATGTACAATGTACAATGAATATCTGGGCAAAATGACAAAACTTAGTTCATCAAAGCGTAAAAACCTCGAAAGAAAAGATTCCAGAAATGAATGAATGACTATGAGAATGAAAGAGAAAACTGTGGAAATGAAAGTCTCCAACATCCAGTGATATCAAAACCTCTATCCATTTATTTTACATCGCATATTGTACATATACGAATATTTTGTATTCTGTACATTTGAAACAAATCTCTATAAAAATCCTGTCTTTTCCTTTGCATTTTAAATTGTAAAATACTTAAAATTAAAATAGTTCCAGTTATTGTATTATTATAGATACAGGAGTTGTTTTTCAATAATAATGCTCTGCCCTTTATTGATGTGATACTCAAAGCTCACATGTGCTGATTTGACACTAGACAGAACCATCAAGTCACTGGATAATTAGATGGGAATATCCATATTCTCACACGAGCCTGACATATTAGCTCATAACTCAAAACTATAAATTATAAATTACTTAGCATATACAATATACAATGTACAAGACACCGGCGTCACTGAGTTCCCGATGAAAAAATCAAGTCTTCAAAACCAGTTGAAAGGTGACTGAGGAGTTAAAAAATTATGGCAAGAAAAAGAAATGGAGGAATGTAATGACAGAGATCGTTGGCTTTGCCATGCGGTGTGTCGCTTCTGCCTTGTGTCCTACAGTCTACACTCTAGATTCTAGATGTGTACTGTATATATATTATATATTATGCTGATCCTGACGCTTGACTCAAACGCTTGAATGCCATATGCATTTTCTCGGTGTATAGGTTCAGGAATGTACAATGTACACTGTATACTGTAAAATGTATACTGCTTACTGCCTACAAGTATAAAGTATAAAAGATCATGATAAATAACTGTTTTTCTGCGTTCGTCTTCACTCATGTCAAAGGCATGGCATGGAATGGCTTGGTTTGGTTTGGTTTGGCATGGGCCGATTCACCTACAATATCCAAATTCTAAATTCTAAATACAACATGAAGATAAAAATACACATTTGCATGTACACTCGTATGCAAATAGAAATACTTATGTACAACCACCACAGAGAATTCTACTCCTGCTCTGAGATGGGAAAGGAAGAGAGTAGAGAGTTGAGTGTAGAATAGAGAGAGAAATAGATGCCAACTAAACTGCCTAAACTCTAAAGGCAAAACTGTATGTGATATGTGACATTCCAACAACCAAAGACCAAAGAGTCACTACAGACTACAGATATAGTGTTGCTAATATTATTATGGTGTACAAAATGTGTGGAGAGTAGAGTCTAGCGAAATATTGTCGCATGTGCAGACCTGTTTTGTAACGTAGGAACTTGGAACTTGGGACACGTTCTTATAGACAATACATACGCTATTTCATAGATACATGTGTGCCAAAATGGGGAAATGGTAAATCCACCGTAGAAAAAAAAGCCACGTTCATTCTTCAACTAGATATTTCAGCTACATTAATTTACTTGTGGGGTCGAAGACACTGAAAAAGAAACCAAATACAACTCTGTCTCTTCTTCTTTTTTTTCTCCCACTTTCAACTTCCAACTTCCTCTGTTTACGTGTGGAAATGTGGAAACAGCAAGAGATTTAGCATTTTTAAACAGTAGTATTTACAACTTACAATGTTCACTGTACAGTAGAGCCTGCATTCACTTTTAAATTTTGAAGCATGCATTATGATTTATGATAAAAACAAAGATTGAGAATAGAGTACAGAATACATATATAGAGTATAGAGGCTATGCATTTGTTCATTCATTCTTTCATTCTATAGCAGAATTCTCAAAGAAAGAGGAAAGAAGCTATAATATAATACTGGAAAAAATTCAGGAAATAGGTAAACCGTCTAAAATCATATATATGTGGATCATCCAAAGTTTGAGTGAGAATTCTAAATTCTATGACCTATAGCTTTTGCCATGTGCATTTGGCCGTACATGTATATTTTATACAGTGCCAGTGTAACATGTGGGCATGACGTCTGTGTTTCTGGGGTTCTTGCTCTGTTGGTTGTAGAGATCGAGATGGAGATCCGCATTACGCATTATAATACGCATACATGTGCGTAAGGGTTTACTGTGATTTACAAGTGAAGGATTGAGCATTGAGCATTGAGCGAGGAAGGGGATGACAAAAGTGCAAATAGGAAAAATGTCGGAAAGTCTAATCAGTCCTCTTCATCATACACACTACACACTACAAAGGACAAAGACAATCATTTATTTACGGCCTCCTTCCCCGTCAATAGTCAATGCTCCGAGTTCCAAACTCCAAACTCCAAACAAAGTTCTCGTTCCCTCGTCTAAATTTCTCTTCCGCTCCCTCCTTCTTCATTCTTTAACTCTTTCATTCTTTCATTCTTTGGATCAATCAATCTGACAATCTAAAACTAGGAAATCTCAACAACCATTTCCAATTCCTCCTTTTGTTTCAACACTTGTCATCAGTATCAATTCCAGTATGCAGTAGCAATGCCAGCATCAATATATGCCGTAAAAAGAAAAAATAACCCTCAAATTCTCAAAAAACTCTTTCATCTTTCGTCTTTGTTATCAGTTATCAGTTATCAATGAGCACCGAGCGTCAAACACCAAGCACACCAAGCAGCCTCATCCTAACTCAAAACTCAAAACCTTGGAAAGATTGTTATTGTAATTGTAAAATGCGGATAAACAGAAGACAGTCTGTTGAGTCTGTTGAAAGAAGGGCAAATTGTGAATTGTAAACATGACGGCTTGACTTGAAATTTTGTAATCTTGTCGACGTTTTTTTTTGTTTTGTTGACTCCTGCCTGTTCTTTGTCACTGACTGTTTGCTGTGGTGGTAATGAAGTGAGAAAACGCCCATCCACAGACCCCTTTTTTGTCCTTTATGGAAATGGAAACGCATGTTATGTGTCACTTGTCTAGATGCTAGATTCTAGATTCTACATTCGAGATGCTAGATTTTAGATTAGACTGAAAATGTAGAAATGGGGAATGGTGTTGAGAGTGGTGCAATCAGTACATGAAATATTCAGATATTTGTTTCTTTTGAGGAATACCCTCCCTCTACGCCGTACATTTTACAAACAAACTTCCGTAATCCATAATGTCCACATGTAAAAAGAAAAAGCTCATGCTCAAAATAAATACACATCTATTTTCTATTTTTATTTATGTAAAAAAATACACTGTATAGAATCATCCGTTCTGCAAACTAATTTGGAATTTGGAGTGATACTTCAAGTAAAAAAAGGAGAAGACACTGATTGTGCAACAAAAACTACTAACTAAACTCAATACTCAGTAAGTAAAACAATACACAAATGCTTCATAAAAAATTAATGGTTGCGGCTTAATCTTGTGGAGGTGGAGGTGTAAAAGAGAGAATGTCATGGAATATGAAAATGAAAATGGAGTGCAAATATATTAGAGAAGAACATGTTTTTTCCTCAAGTATGTTTTTCATGTGTGTACAAAAGCTTCCGCTTTGTTTTTGTTACATAAGGAATCAAGACAAGGGAATGGAGCAATAAATTTGTTGGGCATATTCAAATAAAACAAAAGATGATATTTGTGACAGGAGGAAAGAAATAGAGAGGGAGAGAGAGGCCATAAATAATTCCAATCTCGAGTCGACTTAAATGAACGGATGAGTGGAAAGCAGCGGAAAAGATTAGATCAAGTTGTGGGCCCGTTATCGCCGGATTAGAAATTATAACTCCTTCTTTTCTCTCCTCCTCCTCCTCCTTCTCCTCATCTTACTATAATAATTTAGAATTTACACAAAAACCACAAGCTCAAAATAGTCTATGCCATTTTCCATTTTCCATCTTTTCTCAATTTGCCTAAATATCTAAAGTTGTCTACTGTCTGCGATTTACATTGTACAATTTACACGCATTTTCTGTTTTCTGTCTTGTGATTCGGATTCTGGGTGGGAAAGTAAATTTCATAAGAGAGGAGAACATGTCACATTCTTTACCACAGGTTTTCTTCAACTTGGTTTTCAATAAGATTTAAAAGGAGAGATAAAACATGATTATTTAATTTATTATTTGGAGCTATTCCTCGTTTTGTTTTGTTTGCAGTTGCAATTTGTTGTTGTTCTAATCATCTTGAAGCAAGTATACTAAAAGTACAAAGTACAAAGACAAAGACGGAGAAGAGGTACAAAAGTTTAATGTTGACTGTTGACCAATGTATACAATATACAATACAATTGTAATAAAATCACTGTATTGTTCCAACTAGTAAATTTGTTATAAATTATCCTTGTCCAAGTTTCAAGAGGACGGAGGAGGAGACACGAAACAAACAAACAAAGTGGTGGAGAATATTAGATAAAACTAATCTATAAAATCAAATCACGTCATAAATTTCCTGTCCAGATTTAAAATTTCACAAAGTAATGACAATGACACAAAACTTTGCTGTTCCTCCCGCGTCTTTATTTTCAACTTGTTCCAGATTCTCTAGAGACTCTCGACTCCAGTCTCTAAAATCTAGAATCTAGAATCTAAAGTCTAGAGATAATCAGCACTAAAGTTTTCCTCCATGCAACAATTACAAGTTCCAGACGGTTGGGGTTCAAACAAAAAGCCACATAATAATAATATATTCTGGATTCCGAATTGGCGTTCCTCAATTACCAAAACTAGGTCAATTGTTCCAAACTTCAAACTCCAAATTCAAACGCTTGCTGTTTCTTATTTCTCATAAAAACAAGGAGGAGCAACCGTCATTTCATTGGTACAAACTACAAACAGAATGTTCACAAAGGATTAAAAACCGCAGTAGATTGGAATTCAATTATAATTGGATGGTTGCGACAGTGAGAAGAAAAAGAATCAAATCCAGTCCAATCCAATTGTCATTAAAATGAATACTTTGTTTATTCAATTATTTTCTATTTGTATTTGTATTTGGTCAAACCCTGGTGCAGGAATTGACTATCGAGTGAAAGGTTGTTTGGATTTGAATAGAGAAAAGAGGAGGGAAATCCGTGTTTATTAACAACTTACGTACTCTATTCTTTGTACATTTTACATGGTACATTGTACAGTGTACAGTATAAAGTATACACACAACATGTTTTGTTTCAAAAGAGAGAGGGTTGGCTCTTCTCTCTTCTCTCAAGTGCTAGTAGTTTGAATATTAGATTGAATAGTAAATGATGTTAAAATATTCATAGGTATTTAAATGGATTCCCCTTTGCTATTAAATCTTCTCACCTCATCTCAGTCCGTCCATATTCACCTCCTTCTCCTCCTCTCTTGTTTCTTCTATAGGAATTCAAGCTATCCTCAATCCTCAATCCTCAGTTCACCCCTTCTCCATGCTCCTATACTCCTATACTCCGATCCTCTTCTCTCTTCTTTTACTCTCTCATACTCTTCCTCGTGCACTACTCTGCGAATCTCAAATTAGATATAAATTTTGTACTACATGATGGATGATCTGCATTGCATGAGTTATGAATTTATTATAAGCCCCAAACTCCCAGTTTCCCCAGTTTCCTTCCTTCCTTCATATTTTTAATTTCTATCTCTTTCTCCTTCTCCGCGGACCCTGTACATTGTACAGTGTACATTTTACACAGTTCAATACATTGCATACGTATAATGTTTTGTCCTCTTTTCTGTACTAAATATTTTCATACAGAAAATGTACAACCGAAATCTCTCATCTCTCACTCTTTTCCCCACTTTTTACGATGTACTACAATACGTGTAAGCATTGTGCATAGTTTTATTCTTTTACAACAGTAGTTTGGTGCTCTGTGATATTATAAGTACTAAATACAACATGTGCTTGTTTGTGTTGTGGAATGCAAATACAAATACAAATATGAATGAGAATGAACAAAGTATAAAATACATCATATGTATTTTGTTATGCAATGGATAAAGTGGAATTTTCAACTCTCACTTCCTCTTGATTAGATATTAGATGCAATATGTACTACATATGTACTCGGCTCAAATTCCCCGTTGCATCAAAATTATTACAGCCTTTGAAAAAGTTTCTAGTTTGGATTTGGAGCTTTTGGGTTGTGAGCTTTGAGTTTTGAGCTTTGAGTATCCACTTACTCCTTCACTCTTTTACGATGTGTAATCTGTATCTATGTACTTTACTTGTACTTTTACTTGTATTTGTACTTGTACTTGTAAGTATGTGCAAATTTGGTGAGGAAGGGAAATGAAGGTATTCATTTCTGAATCAACAAGAGAGAAGATGCACAAGTTTTATCATCATGTATATAAAAAAGAGGGTAGTTAATGGTTTGTGTTGAAATTGAGAGGCAGAGGTATTTCCCATTTCCTACTGGAAGTTGAAAGTGTTCAAGTGTGTACTTTTGTGTAGTGTGTAGTGTGAAAATATCTGGAAAGTGAGTACTTGTACTTGTATTTGTATTTGTGTTTCCTGTTTGTACTTGGATTTGGGTGGATGCATATTGAAAATTAGGTGGATGTTGATGGATCAACTTAACTTGTAAACTTGTTTGTTCAAGTTCATATCAGTTTTTAGTTTTCATCTTTTCCCATTTCAGTCTTTTCATATACGTGCACCAGGAAAATTGAGCGTTGAACATACAACACCCATCGGGTACACATAATTTGTAGTTTTTCAACTAGTGTTTAATGCTCTGATGCCTAAAAGTGTAGAGTGTGGTGTGTGCTTACTATTTACTATACGGATTATAATACTTTAAAATCGGCAATTATTTGTAGGCAGTAGGCAGATGCATGCTTAAATGAGCCCAGGAAACCCAGACTACTAAAGATTAAGTAGTAATAATCCAGTACTTTCACATTTCAACAAGTTTTTCACACTTTTCCACTCCATTCAAACTTCAGTCTTCAATCCCCATTTCAATTTCCATAAGTACGTTTTAAGTACATGTAACATGTAGGTAATAAATAAACATGTATTCATAATTCATACATGTGTGTATTACAAAATACAAAATAGTACCAAAAGTTTGAGTAAATATACACCAATTTTAAAAGTATTATAGTAGTTTTTTGTACATTGTTTGTTTCATCAAAAGGTATTTACCACAAAAAACTTGAAACTTAATTTAAGGCTCTTGTTCAAAAATAAATCAAATTAAAAATGATTTATCGGGGAAAGTATTTCTATGTAGAATGTAAAATGTAGAATGTAAAAGTATGAGGCTCATCAGTCATTAGTTTTCAAGTTTTTTTCGTTTTCCTGGTCATCATCATATTTTATGTTTTACATTTAAAATATGATAATTTACATAATATGAAACACAAAAGTTAAAAAACAGCATAAGTTAAAAATGTTGACACTAGAACATTGAACATCTTTTTTCCCTTGAGAACGTAAATGTAAAATGTTCATCTTAATATTTTTGAGAAAATTCCCGAGCGCTGGAATTGAAATGGAATGGAGTGGAATGAAATGAAATAAAGAAGAGGGATAATAAACTAGATGCACACCACACCACTACTACAGATCATTGTGATTCACACACAATTTACAATACAAACAAAATCGGAAATGTGAAAAGACCAAACATCGATCGATCGATGGCTTGAGCTGGAGAGTCTAGAGAAAGGAGAAAGAAATCAAAGAAACAAATGGTTTCTGCATGGATTTTTGCTTTGTTTGCTCCACATTCCCATTCTCCGTGTACCTTGTACCTTCTAGATATCATGTGTTGGTATTGATATTCAAATTGATGTAGATGCATCCTTCATTTATATGTTCATTCAGACGTTCATTCCTTCATTTCCTCTCTCTCTCTCTCTGTCTTTTTCTCAAATTCAGGTGTTGTGGTGTAAATGTAGAGTTTGTGTGAGGTGGAATGCGGCTGTGAATGGAATGGTTGACTGGCTGATTTTCACTGCGTGTGAGTAAAATGCGGGTAATGGGCGATGGGTGATCGAAGAAACAAGCTTTGTGGAACATGGGAAATGAGAAATGAGTGGATAAATGAAAACCCGCTCCCCCGCTTCTCATTTTCTTATTCTTGTGATAGTACGACAAACAAGACAACACAAGACAAGACGCTTGTGACAACCTTCCAAACTTGAATTTTGGAATACGACACACGACTCCAGTTTTCAACTACTCCTTGTAAATTTAGTTATACCTTTTACTTGATACTGACACATGTTACGTTGCTCGCTCTCTGCTCTGTATATTGTTGTTTGTTGTGTGACGTTACAATTCAAGTCCAAGCTACGCAAAGTAGATATCTTACACAGTCCTTTTTGCTTCTTCTTGGTCGTCACATTTCGTCATGGGATCACAGGAAAATGTGAAATACATCATCCAAGCTCAGGAATGAAATTGTGATAAATTTGTATATTGTATATTGTGTTTGTACATTTTGTATATAGCCAAGCACAGAGCACAGCTAAACTGTACAAATACGCATATACAATATACACATGGCATTTCTGGTTCCATTTCTAGTTCTAGTTCAACTCATACCTTTTTAAGCATACATATGTACAAACGCGTATTTTTTTTCTATTTGAATATGCAACGAGTAAAGAAGAAAAAGAAGAAAAAAAAGAAGAGGGTGTTTGCGTTTCCAATTCTAAGGAAATTGTACAGGGATTTTTCAAAGGAGGGCCGAAACGGAGGTGGATGAACACTGAACACTCATGTAAATAAATGTACGGGTATTTCATCATATGTATTCTTGGTGCATGTACAATGTACAATGTAAAATATACATGATACATAATACACAATAATGGGTATCGGTAGTCTGTAGTCTGTGTGATTTGGAAGGGAATCCTTTACATTGTTTGAAAAACATGCACACAGACTCATAGCATTAAAATGTGTACAGAGAGTAAAGAGAAGGAAACACTGATTCAAAAAAAAAGGATATGCATCTATTTTTTGCATTTTTTATGCATACATTCACAGTTTCTCCGTTTGGCCGTATCATAAAATACAAAATACAAAACACAAAGTACACTGTCACACATACGAATATTATACAACTCTTGATCTACACATGACGGAAGCGAGAACCCCATCTTGAATCTTGAATCTTGATACACACTTGAGAGAGAAAGAGATGCAGAGAAAACCAGAGAGAAAGAGAGAGAGAGAGATCTATTCTATAAACTGATTTGGGTAATGCATTTTCATTTATTCACCATTCGGTCTCTTTTTATATCCATCTGCAAAGAATACAACTTGTATATCTACACCAAAGAAAAAGAGGAAGAAGAGGAAGATCTTTCTTTCGTATCCAAACCCAAATCCAAATGTTTCATCTTTTTCAATACACTCTGACTTCTTAACTCGAGTTTGGTTGACTTGATTTGAATTGAATGGAAGTGAATTGGAGGACCAAGTTTCACTTTCATCTTCTATAATTACAGACTACAGACTGCGAGAGAAAGAGAAAGAGGGAGAGAAAGCAAGAACAGAGATATCTGAATGTCTAAGGAAGAGGAGAACAGATAGATACACCTTGAATAGCCCTCTCCATCTCTTTCTACTCTGCACGGATATAAAAATCTCGCCTCTCAAATCGCCATTCAAAATCCATGGGATGCAAAACATGTGACTGAATAAGAGACGAATCTTTCCTGTATGTCTCAAGTCTCAAGTCTTATGTCGGTGAATTGGTAAGTCGGTTTTGGACATAAGAAAACTCCAACTTTAATTAATCTAGTACTCGTCTGCATTCTGTATACAAAGATATTTTGCACGTGTTTTAATGATTGATATTTTATATAGATGCAAAAATTTAGACTGTGCTTACCGATGAAAATTCCATCACTTTGAGGATCCATAGTGTAAGAGCTAAGTTAACAACAACCAGTAGTAAAAGAATGGTCAAAACTAGAAATAAACCTGAAAAAAATAAAAAATCAATTTCATATAATAATTATTATTGTACAACGTTAATGTAAAAATGTACAGTTTAAAGGTAAAAGGAGTGTTTTCTTTTCAAATTCAACATCTTTTTTTATTGAAAGTATTACACTAAAAACAAAAAAACCAAAAAATGTTTAATGAACTTACATCGCCGCCTCCAGCCGTACAGTCCAATCTTGAAAATAAATAACAAAAAATGGTTTTTATTTTCTACCATACTATAAAATAGTTTTTAATATTTAAACAAACAGTTTCCATTCCTCACCTGACATCCATCCTGGTATTTGGCGATAAAATTTTTCCTAGTTTCATCTGAACTTAGCCATTCATTTTCAACAGCATTACCCGGCTCTCGTCGACCCACCATCTTTCCAGCCTGTTTCGTCACCCCCTTTCAAACTCAGTCTTCAATTCCGATGAGTCTGTAACACCATAAATAAATAATAAATAAATACTTAATTTACATATAGAAAAACATACATTAAGTCACTTTAAAAAATACAGTATTACAATACAATCGTCCTGTAATTCCAGTCATAAAAATGTTAAATGTGCAAGTTTTCAATTTTAAAACATTTTTGAGCCTCAACACTCAACATTCAATGCTCCATACATCAAATAGGAGTGAAAATGATAGACCTTTCCTCTTTTTTATTGGAAAAATAGAGAATGTGAAAGTACTGAAGAGTATTTTAAGTAGTGTATCACAAAGTATTTATAGACTGGGGACTGTGGAGTGTCGAATGTAGTGTGTAAAATTTAGACCTATATCTACAATCTACAATCTACTGTCTACAGATATTATTGCAATTGCATCTAGAATCTAGTAGAGGAATTTAAGCTCAAGCCAAGCTGAATTGAGACAAGTATGACTTTTAGACCTCTGGTTTTCTTTCTTGAGCTTTTGAGTTTTTGAGCCTTAGAAACGGTAGATTTTTATCATGAAATAAAAAAGTCCCAAGTTGACTTTGACTTTGACTCAGGCTCTGACTCTAACTCGAACATTGACTTTGACTTTGACTGTAACTTTCTCACAAGAGAATTCTCCAAGAAGATCCAATAGACGAGAAAATGTGATACAGGAAATAGATTTGGGAAAAGGAGGAGTGAAAATGGGAATCAAAAAGAGAAGAGAGAGAGAGATTGATTTTTTCCATGAGGAAAAAAAATTACCCATTTTCTTGGGTTTGATATGGATATCAAGACGTTCATTGACTCTCTCTTGCTTCTTTTTTTTGCTCCCTCTCTTTTTTTACAATAGGAGGAGGAGGAAGAAGAAAAAAACCTATCTGAAATTTATTTGGAAAAAATATGACTTCATAAAATTCTATTGCTTGCCAATCTTTTGCCGGTGCTCCTCTTTTTTTGGTCTATAGTTGAATGAGCCATCACTCTTCTTTTTCCCATTTCCCATCTCTCCTTCCACGTCTCGGATCAACTCTATATTCTATACTTTATACTGTATACTTTTTGCTGTATGTATTTTCCATCTTAACTTGGTTTGTCTCAATCTTTTACTCGGGCAACGGGAAAACGGCTCCTTCTTTTTTTACAATGTAAGATACCTATATGCAGTATGCAGTGTGCAGCATCCAGAGATGGAGATCGAAAGTGAAACCAAGGCAAACGCAGAGACAGAGACAGAAGGACGAAGGTATAAATTGTATATTATAATACAATATAAAAAAGACAGTCTCCTCTGGAAACTGGAATCTAGAATCTAGATGCACATTACATTACACGTTGTACATCACATTGTGCAGATAATGGGGCAACAGCAGGAGCATCCAAGCCAAAGTCAAGCATCGCCCGAGAAATTCATTCTCACGCTGACTCTTTACTCTTTACTCTTAGTCATCGTTTGCATAAATAAACCTTTCAGACTTCCAGACCTCCAGACTTCCATGCAGTTTGATTTTTTCTAAATATAATAACATTTTCCATCAGCGTGCCAAAAGCCAGAAGCATGGAACATGGACTATAGAGAATGGAATAGATAGATAGAACAGGGATACACCTCTCTTTTACAAAATCCATCCAACGGTCAGAACTACCGAGCTTGAGGATTTTTTGAAGTAAAATATTTTCATCATTTTTCTAAGCTTCTTATTTTTCCAAGCATTTGCGGATGTTTTCGATATATAAAAAGAAACAAATCACCAATGATTGAAATGTATAGTATTTTATTTTGAAAAATAAGGAGCGTTTTGAGAGCGGATTAAAAAGTACCAGAGGAAAAATCAACTTTTCTACTACATTCTATTTTCTATATAAAGATATTGGAATGAGGATTTTTTATGTAATCTTGATACTTGATACTTTTGATACAGTTGGAGTTGAAAATTTCAAGTTGAAATTGAAAGATGATTTTTTCTTTGTGGAATGAATGGGATGATGGTAAAAAATGAATTGAGATCACAAGTGTAAAAGTGGTTTGTCTGCCTGTCTAGAGTCTAGAGTCTAAAGTCTAGAGTTTTGAGACTTGAGTGAGTAGAGTGTTGAGGATGTGCTGTGAAGTGTGAGAGGTGAATGAGTAAAAGAGTAAGTAAGTTTTCTCCATGAACGGCATTCATAGTCAGAAGCTATGATAGCTAGAAGGAGACAGAGACGGAGACGGAGAGAGATGGAGGAAGTTTGTTTCCATCTTCTTCCTCTTGTGCCCTTTTTCTGAGTCAGTGTATCTGATCTGCATTTTCTCAACTGCTTGTTCAATTCATGTTGGGATTCCTCACACGATTCCCAATTCCCTCGTGCTAGTTTTATCCAAGATCCAAGATCCAAGAACACCATCATCCCAAGTCATCCCTCACTTTTCCCTCTTTCCTCTTTCTCAACCTCCCGCCCTCAAACACATTGTACACTGTACACTCGACAAATGGATACACAGAGCCAGAAACTCTTCTTCTAGATGCTTTTCCGAAATTGCACATCTAATACTGAACATCTCGTTCTATTACCCTCAATTTCACCAACAACCCACAAATTTCCCCCTTTTCTTTCACTTTTATCCGCTCTTCTTTTCACATGTGTAATGTGTATTCACAATTCACAGGATGTATTATGTATTTGTGTACTTTATCCCTTTTCTACACTCTTCATTCTTCATACTCAGTATTTTAAACTGTAAAATGGGATGGAAAATGTAAAACGGTGAGGAGTTTGGGAATTTGTCAGATTCTGCTAAAATTTATTCATCCTGCCAATAAATAAACCTATTCATTCCTTTTCACTCATCTTTCATCTTTTATTATTTCCTATTTGCCATTCAGCAGTTCAGACTTGAGATTTGATAGTTGAGTTCAGTTTAGAGTTTAGACCGGGAGAAAAATCCTAATCGTTTCCCGCCCTCCGCTGATACAAAACAGATTTCAGACTTCAGATCTCAACTTGCCTCCAAACTCCAATCCATCCGTATTTAAGTCAATTGCTTCATTCTCTAGAGACCAGAGAATCCTAAAAAGTTGTATGGATGGTCGGCAGTAAAAATGGGAAACCTTTCAAGAACATCGTGAATCTTTTTTTCATGTCCACCTTTGGTTTTGGTTTAGGTTTGAGCTTGCCCCTTTCCATGATTTAGTTGATTTCTTTTTGATTTTATATCCTAGTTTATCTAGTGTCGAGGGCAATCAAATATTTATGACTAAAAAGATAAAAATGTAAAAAATGTACATGGAACTATTCAGATTTATTATTAAAGGATGATGACCATTACTTTTTATTATTTTGTATTTAATATTTAGCACCTTTTTGAAAATGAGAATGATATTTCAAGGCGTCCTAAAAACGTGTTAATGAGCAGAAAATCTATATAGTTGTATATTGTAGATTGTAGGTACTTTTGTGTTGTGTACAAATTGAGAAAAGGGAGAAAAAAGAAAAGTTGGTTGGATTTTTCAATTTGAATTTTCTGGTTGGTTCTGCGTTGTACATTTGTAATTTGTACACTGTACATTGTAGATGGTTGAGAATAATGTGGATTGGATCCGAGTTGTAGAAATCCTCCAATTAAAAAAGGTTGAGGATTGAGAATTCGCTGTAGGCTCGTTACTCGTTACTTTGTTCATTTGTTTGTTGTTAAGAGTTGAGAGAGATGAGATTTTCTTGTCCAGTCCAAGAAATGGTAGGCCACTAATTCTTTTGTACTTTTGTACTTTTGTACATTGAACATTTGTACCTCTTCTCCTTACTTTCTTAGAACAAAAGCAAGAGCATATGCTAAAAATGTGAAGAAAATGAAGGAGATATCTGCATACAGAAGAGCAGTAAAACTAAAAATGTAAAGAAGTAGAAAATAGTAAGAGAAGAAGAGTGGAGAACTTGTATATTCTATACTGTACATTGTACATTGAATAATCCTTTGCACCCTCTCACCAACTAAACCAAGTCGAAGAGAAACTTTCTCTTTTTTCTTTGTCTTTCACTTTCTGTGCTGATGGGGCTGAATACATGTATCGTAGAAGACGCACAAAGTACAATGTACAATGTAGATTGTACATTGTACATGTTGAACATGGAAGTAAAATCTCATTGCTTGTTAAAACCCTGAGGGAGCTCAAGATCCGAATAATTCATGAAAATCTGCTCCAACTCTCCTTTTTTTACACAATGTTCTCCTTGAGCAATTTAATTTTCACTTGGCTCACATTTCCTATGCAGATTCATATCTATCTCAACATCCAAGTATCTTTGTATCTTTGTATCTCCAAGCTAGAATCTGATATCTAGAATCTAGAATCTCCAGATATCACACTTGAGTATTCAGTATTCAGTGCAGTGCAGTTTTATCTGGTACATGCAGTTGCCTTCTTTTTCTCATCAAATTCTTTCTCTCTCCTTCTCTCTAATTTTGTTTCTGGTATGCCCTTTACTAATATCATATGAAGATACAAGCTAAAGCTATAGATATAAATAAATATGCAACCTCTGTATTTTTTTCATTCCATTCCCTTGTACTTTATTCTCTAGTCTCTAGTCTCTAATTTCTCCAGCTCCTCTCTCTCTTTGACTTTTTGTATTTATTTTCATTGTGTAAACAACCATTCACACTCACATTTACATTTACACCCAAATTTACATTTACATTTGTAGTTGTAGTTGTGCTTGTATCTGAATGAGAATGAAATCAATATCCTTTTACCCCCAAAAAAACAAAATGCATACATTTCCTCTCATGTACAAATTGTGTATAAGCTATAAGCATACTGGACTCAAAACTCAAAAGTCAAAAGGAAATTGTAAGAGACATTATCACCAACATCCAAAATCCAAGTAGAAGAAAAAGCAACCATAAGCTAACAAATAACGAATAGGCACACAAAACACTTAAACTTTCAATTTTAAAGCAAACCTTTCGTACTTTGAACTCATCATAAAAAATGTATTTAAAAGAGTATCGAACCAAATCCTGTGAAATAATGATGAGAGTTTGAGAAATCCCGGGACAAGATTCACATTTTAGAGTTTTACCGTATTTAGTATTTACGACCATCCGCACAAAACAGTCCGATATAGCTTCATATTAAATATGAAACAAAGTGTATAGTTATGGTATAGAACTTTATTATTTTTGATGTAATACACATCAAAAATGTGATAGGTGTCCGAACAATAAATTGTTATGAAACCATAACCATAATAATTATCAGTATCATCCTGTTATTAAATGAAGGATAAGTATACATTTTAGGGAAAATCCAGTGTGGAACGAGGCTCTTCTCATATTTATTAGTATTCCTGATTTCTCGTTTAAAACCATCATTAAATACATTTTACATCCTATGTACAAGTACCGTAGTAAAACTTAATATTAATAGTAAAATAATGATTATTATTGAATGTCAAATAGTTACTTTGTATAAATAGTTACAATTTACGATCAGTCTAGAAAATTTCTGCAATATGTGAAACGTTTTTGGAAACTGAATGAAGTGAATGACAAGAAAACTGAAAATCGAGCATAATGATAATAATTACATACACAAAGAAAGAATGTGCTTGTTTTCTATTTTCTGTACAAAAAATCCATTAGAAAATCCAAGCTAAATTCAGATATGAACCAAACCAAAGTGATTGAGATTGAGAGTATTGTCATAAAATTTATATGATCAATAAACAATCCGCTATTTACTATTTATTACGCTCAAAAGGTCACAAAAAGACGGAGATTCTGATATTATGACAGGGAACAACTTGTTTGATGTTTGATGGGCTGTTTGTTTGTTTGTTTGGCAGGTAGACGAGGAAAGGGGCGAAAGAAGACACAAGCTTTTCCCTTTCATGAATGTGCGAAACGGGAAATGGCAACTGTGAAATGTGAACGTGGTACATTCAACATTCAACTCATGTTGTCACATCATGAACTCTGGTTTAAGTGCTTGTAAAACTGTTTATGGTCAATACATGAATGTCGGCATGTCATTTTCTGTTTAGTACTGAGAATTGAGCATTGAGCTGTAAAACCAGTCAGTCAGTTATTCATATTCCACCACCACCTCCCATTTATCTGTTTATTTGTCTGTTTATTTGACACACATTCATACACAAAGCCGAGAAGTAATCTTTATGTGTTTTGACTGCACGCTTGTTAACTATATGAGCTACGTGGAAAAAACTTTTCAAATTCACAGGACAAAATATATAATAATAATTCAAACTTTAATCGCTTATGGAAAATGTAAAAGCTCTATATATTTCAGAGTCTGTGTTAAAAATAGGTTTGTTTCTCTTTGCCATGACTTATGATCGTGAATTAGTAAACCTGGAATTACACTGGAAATTTTCTATTTTTTTTTGACATGTACAGCTCTAAAAATATTAGCATTATTTGGCGTCACCCTTTCATGTTAATTTCAGTTTGTTTTCTATTTTTTTCAAACTATTAAAATTTAGCAGTTTTGAACGATTTACTGCCGTTCCTGCATTACGAAAAGCATAACCGAGGATTCAAAAAATAAACAACTTAGTGTTAATGTAAATGAAAATGAATGGGTTTGAAAATGATTTTTCTGGCAAGTCTTTTAGGAAGCCACGAGGAAGAAAATTCGGATAGAATAATAGAATAATGAGACTTTCGTTTGGTTTGGAATGCCCCAGAGATTTTTTTTTCACACAATTCCAGCTTCAGCTGGTGACTGGTGACTTGAGAAAGAGAGCAGTTGACTGGTAACTACAACTACTGACTACTGATTTCCAAGTCGTCATCAACTGAGCGAGGAAATGAGAAAAGGAGAAAAGGAGAGGAGTGTAGCGTCTAGACTCTAGACTGACTGACTCATGTTTATTCGTGAAATGGAATCAAGATGGAAAAAGCTCCAGGAGTTTAATGTCAATTTACTTTCTTCCATTGAATTCAATCCAATTCAATCCCATTCCATTCACTGTCTTAAATATATCTTGTATTCACAAAAGAAAAAGATAGGTAGATCGTAGATAGACAAAAAACCAGGACACAGAGAAAAGTAAAGGAGAGATAGGTTTAGATTTTTTTTGCATGCAACGGAAACGCATCATCCCATTAAGACTTAACAGAAAGACAGAGTTTGTTTTACTAGCCTTTTTTCCCTACCTTTTCTTTCTGTTGCTTGAAAATCAAGATTGAAGATTCAAGTCCAAAAAAAAGCACGTGCTCTAGAATCCAGAATTATAATCTCTCCATCCGTCCATTGCAGTCATTCATCCATTTGCTTGTACAATCACAGTACCAATGCTGGATTTCCCTTTTTCTTTCACATGAGCTCATAATCCACATACCAGAAATCTAGAACCATGGCTAAAAATTACGCAATTGGAAAACTATTTATGCTTAATTTTTTATATTTAAACTAACATGTTTCCAAAATGTTGTGGTTTGTTGAACGTACGAATGAGAATTTCAATCTGAATTTTTTCAAAGAATGTGTGTACTACACACATGAAGTTTTATTTAGCTCTAGAACCTACAGAATACCGAATCTCAAATCTGGCCTCTTCTTTTTAATTATTTCAACTCCGACTCAGTAATCAGTAATTCAAGTTGAGCATCCGTCCAAATGAATTCCACAACAAAGAATAAAAAAGAAAACTTTCAAGACAAAAGGAGACAAAAAGTATTCAATGATCATCATCATCATGCTGAAAGCATAATACATAGGACATAGAAGATTACATTGTTATGGATTCTAAAGCTCGTCTCCTTTGAAAATTGAAGATTCATGGTCTATGCACTTGCAGCATAAATAAAGGACATTTACATTTACATTTACATGGACTCTGTACTCTGTACTCTGTACAAATCGTGTTAATGTAGTGTGCACTCACTTCCGCATCTACATTTACTTTTACATTTGCATATGAGCAAATCACTCACACAAGATTACACTCTAAACTCTACACTAGACACTCGTGCTCTAAGCTAAATTTTGACTCAAATGTGCATTCTATCTAAATACTAAATGCATAGTTTGTACAATTTCCAAGATCCAAGATCCAAGACAGAAAGAAACAAACAAAAAAAAGTAAAAGGTGGATATCTTTTTTATGTAAGTATTTTGTTTTTATCTTCTGTATATTCAAAGTTTCTTCGACATGAGGTTGTTCTTGTTCTTGCTCTTGCTCCTGTGGTCTGTAGTCGTTGGTCGATAACACATAGAAATGTGCATTCCATTTTTACTGTGTGGTTTGTAATAAAAGAGCTGAGGTAGAGCTGAGGTAAAAATGAGTGAGTGTGTTTAATCTTAATATGTGTATTGATCTGGACGGAGGAGTGACTTGACGTTCAATGTGAGGTGTTTTGTGGTTAGAAAGTAAAAAGGACCTGGTCGTAAGTAAATTTTCATCGTTGAGACGAGACACTAGAAACATCACCATAATTCAACCCATAATGTCCGCACGTTGTAGATTGTAGGTATTGGTGGTGGTGATGATGGGCGATCAGGTTCAAGTATAAAGTTTGTATTTTATGTTGGAGGTTGAATGGAGAAAACAAGTGATTTACATCGATGGGACTGCCAGTGCCAGGGACCGTCAAGTCCTGAGTGTTGACTGTTGACTGTTGACTGTTGACATTTTTAATGGGGAGATAAACTCATCTTCTCATTCATTCTCCTTTGGCCTGCCTTATGAATCATGTGCAATGTACATTGTACAATGTACAATGTACAGTGTACATTAATAAAGTTATCTTATCTGTCTCGTCATCTCTCTCATGTGGTGACCTCGTGGGCTCTTCTTCTCTTTTCTTTCCCTCTCTTATGCTTTTCATGCTCATGTTCATTTTTATTTTCATTGTCCTTTCCCCTCAAACCTCAAACCTCAAAGCCCAAACACATGAAATCCTCCATGATTTTTATGCTCTTTTGTGCATTTTATAATGTGTTTGACTCCAAGTTCTTTCTTGTATATTTTTATAATTGTATTTACATATCTATTTTTCTTTTCCCTGTTTTTATTTTCTCAGTAGAATGGGAAAAGAGAAATTTACCTTTGAAAAGCCCGAGAGAGTTTCGATTAGAGTAAAGTCAATCATTGGTGAGTTTTTTTTAGAGCTGGGAGAAAGAGACAGAGAGAGAGAGAGAAGCTCTCAAACCCGTTCTCATTCTCTTTTTCACGGGCATCATCAAAGTGAGACATTTGTGACATTTCACCTTTATTCAACCTGACAGACTAATTTTGACGAGTTGAATTGAGAATTGAGTTGCGACGAGGTTTCCGAAATACAAAATACAAACTACAAGACAAGAGTATATAAAAAAAGAACATGGATAGGTACAAACTATAATCAAAGTATACAAATAGAAGGAGAGGAAAGTGGCGGAGAAAGGTGCGAGAGTGAGTGAGTGAAGCTTCAAGATGTTGACTTGGGACAAAAGAAATACAGCTCTCTACTTCAGAGTCGTTTAATGAGTTTTTCCTTTGATTCTCTACATCTACAAAATACACTACACAATGTGAGAAAAATTTGAAGAGGGGACGAGAAAAAAACAAACATGTACAAGAAAACTTGTGTTGCATCTAGATTCTAGAATCCAGAATCCAGATGGAAGACTTTGATGTGGATACGTGAAAAATTAGCCGTGTAGGTTTTTTGTAAAAGGGAGAGGGAAAAAATAGAGAGCTGTAAACTCTCAAACTCGAGCAACTTTTAGATTCTTAGATTCTTAGATCATGACCAGTCCATCAAATTGACATGGAAACATGTGTTCTGCCCTGTCCAAAAAGCTATTTGTCACCATTGACACTATTCTACTTTTCTTGTACTCCTCACTCCTGTAAAAGGTACATTGTACATTGTGCACTTACAGCCACCTAACATCCAACCTACACAAAACACACGCACGTACTCCCACTCCAACACACTTTACACTCCACACGAGGACAAAGAGAAGGAAAAAAACTTGTATTCTGTTCATACCCGTCTAGTTTTCAGCTTCTAGTCCTAGTGTCACGGAGGAAGAGGAAGAAAATAGAAGAGAGTTTCTGTCTATAAAAGCACAATATTCTTTTGTACTTCCACCTCCTCCATTTTAAAAGTCCTCTCAATAAAAAGTTCAATTCAAGCCCAAATCCGAATCCGAAGCCGAATTCGAATTCAACACTCTCTCCCTGTCTCTTGTTTTATATTTCAGGACGATGCTCGAATCCTCCTATCTTCTGTCTCGTGTATTTAATGTATTGTACAAAAGTGAAAAAGTTTTTGAGAACAGGTTCCACCTTTTTGTAAGAGGTCTAGTGTCAGTGTCAGTGTCATCGCCCGGTTGAATGTAGTTTAGTCTAGTTTTATTCATGTCTATTCCTCCGTCTAGCCGATTCATCCCTTTGCCTTTGTTTTTCTCTTCCTCTCGTCTCATTTCCCTCTCATTTTCTCTACCTCCAAAACCCTGTCTGTTTTAATATACACAAAATGACAATTGACTATATAAATAACCTCATTTCCCCAAAACCACTAGAAATTTTAGACATTCTGGATGTAGAATATACAGTATACAGATGGAAATAAAATAGAGATGGAAATAGCCAACGGCAATTTCTAAATGATTTTCCTTCCCACGTTCCATAATAAACTGGATTATTATTATTATATTCTTTTGAGACATGAGGCTTTGTCTGTTTTACACATAATTTGTACTTTTACTTGTAAAAGGTGAAGAACATAATCCGTCTAAAAAATTCTACATCACGCACGGACGAGGAGGCGCGTCTATTCGCAGAATGTACAATGTACATTGTACTTATTTGCAAAAGTGTGCAGTGTGCAGGTTGTAGGTATTACTCTTCATCTTTTTGTTCAATGTAAACGAATTTAAAATTGCAGTACGCGCTAAATTGCAAAATTCTCATTAAAATGTGTTTTGGTGATATTTTATACTTTTTTAAAAGATTTTTTAAAGAGTTAACATATCTTAAAATTAGTAGAAAAAATGGATGAAAATTACTTGTGACTTTCGCAATGTTTATATAGATAACAATTACCTTGAGTATTTTTCCTTGTTCTTTCCACCTTGATTAACTTTTACAATTAGTGCACTGACAATAAGACTGAGAATGAAACATCTTTGAAAGCTTTAAAAACTTACACTCATCACATTTATTCACGTGTGTTGAGACTTGGAGTTGAGATTTTAATTAAAATGACACCATCTTAAATTAAATTTACAAATTACAACACAATCACATCTCCCACTTTTTTAAACAGTGTGTAAAACTTTGTAATTTGTACTCACAAGAAACAGAATAATAAAACCTGAAGATCAATGTTAAGAAACAAGATAAAAATGGGGAGAGTTATCACTGCATCAGTATCGAGGAATTGAGGAATTGGGCAGGAGAATGCCAATTATGAATTACTATCAACTATCAACTAATACGAGGAAAGGAAAAGAATGATGGGGTCAACTGATATCAATAATAAAACTGTGGAATGAAAAGAGGAAGATAAAATGATGATGATAATTCATTGAATGAATGAAGAAGTGGTTATTATTTCTTTCACCTGGTGAAGATGACACTCACACTCACACAGAAAGTCAGAAAGAGAAAAAGACACAGACAGAGACACTGGGACTGGATTTCCTCAAAATGGTAAATTAATTAAAAGTCATGCACAGCGGGAAAAGGAGGAGAGAACTGAGGAAGGGAAGTGGAGGAAGAGGAGATAGACAAAGAGAGGAGCATCATGCGGTTCACCGAAACTTGTCTCTTTTTCAGGCTTCCTCTTTCTTTCTTAACTCATATTACACAACTGGTGCTCTGCTGTACTGTACTATGCCGTGATTCTTGGTCCTCGTTTCACTTGAGTTCAGTGTTTAGTGTTCAGTGTTCAGTTTTCAGCTCAACTCAACTCAGCTCCTTGATCATTCCTCACTTTCCTTCCACCTCCAACCTCTTCATTAAAGTCTAAAGAGTCTATTTTTATCTGAGATTCTCCTCATCCTCCTCATTCTCCGGCTCCCTCTAAATTGTCATTCCCTCCCTCCTCATGATTTTTCCTACTTTTCCACACTGTACAACATACAATATGCAGATTACAAATACAGTATAACATACGCGCATATCTTATCTACATCTTTTCATACTGCTCTTCTTAAAAACATACACATATAGATTATATATATAGAACTATAACGAATAGGTGTTTGGATGTGTTTCACCACAGTGTCTCAAGTCTCAATTCAACTGTTTATGCCTATACAGATTTAGAATGAACAACAAGTGCATGACGATAATAATAGACCAAGAACTTCAAGTATGTACATTATGCATAATATTATGTAACACAGAGTTATTCTCATATCCATCAACTGGGACAAAAATCATGCGAATTGGTCCAATTCACAATGTGTTGTGGATTGTGGATTGTGAATTGTGGATTGCGGATTGAATTGCCGACTGAAGCTAGAGGAAAATTGCTAAATTCATCACAACTCATCCGTGTGAATTGTGTGTGTGCTTGTGCTTTTGCTTTTGCTTGTGTGTAGTATGTTGAATGTAGAATGTAGAATGTAGAGGAATGGGAAAGTAATGGTAGACTCAAAGTAGTAATACTGTAAACATGAGGGTTTTACTGGCGGAAACCGGAATCGGAATCCGCATGAAACTGTTTACAGTTTACACGTACTGTTTATACTTTATACAATGTACAATGTACAAGGAGCATCTCACGCCGAGAGTCTAGAATCTAGAGTACAGAGAGAGTCCGCACCATATTATATTTTATATTTATGGTTTCAAATTTCACAGTGGAACAAAATACTCTATCTTTCGAAGAAAGTTGAAATACTCTCTTTGGCTTACCTTTCTTAATCACATGACTGAAAGCGATCTACCTATGTAAATTATTTATATCATAATACGACCCGGATAATTTCAATAGGTACAATTATTCCCTTGTGTACCTTTTATTTTTCTTGAGTAGAGTGCTTATTATATACGTATATGATATTTATGTACAAAACTTTTGTTGTGTTATTTCTTTTCATTTGTATACACATGCTTGAAATAACTGTGAGAATAAGAATAACAAACTGAATAGAGGAAGATTGCAACGTGCAAGTTTAGCAAGTGCATCTGTAATTTGTAATCTGTATACTATATACTGTACACGTTTTAACGTATACTACTCAAGGTGTATTGGAAAGTGGAAATTACAAAGGAATTCGAATTATTTTGTTTTCTTTCTGGCTTTTGAAAATGAGAAAAATCTCATTTTATTCATCTGCTATGCAGTCTCCAGATACGGAATTACACCAATAAAATTATTTTTATTCTTTTTATCTTCACTTTTGTTAGGTATGTGAATACATAACATAACGCATAACACATAATACAGAATATAGAAATGATCGTAGTAAAGATTCCACTGAAATGTAGAATCAGAGATCGGAGAAGAAGAAAAGAAGAAGAGAGTCCATCAAGAATAATGGGGCAAAGTGCTCATTTTATTACATGGAAATTTCTCCGATCCCTTTTTATGTTCCACCAACTTCATAAACTATTACCTATTACTTATTATTCCTTCTTCTTCCTGCTCAGTTTTCTCATCTAAATCTGTTTCTGTTTCGGTTTCGGTTTCTTTGTCTACTGAACCAATTTCATACATAATACAAAAGTCGTAGCATACGAGAGATGGAAAAAAATGAAAAGGCAGTTAAAATTCCATTCCAGAATTGACCCAAGGCCCAAAACCCAAAATCTAAGCTATCAAATGAAAGTAGGAAATACTACAAAATACTAGTTATATTACACGTTGGCAGTAGAAAAAACAAATACAGTAATGTAAGATTGTACATACATAGTTTAAAGCCTATATTATACTCGGCTCTTTCTGTTTATCTAAAGTCTAAAGAATTGAAATATGAACATACATGTAAACATGATACATCATTATCATTATCATATGAATGTACAATATATTATAACAATACTATATACACGAATTGCAAATACAAAACGAAACAGATTCTTCAGAAAAAGTCATCAAGTATAGAAAGAGTCAAACGCCAAAGCCAAAGCCAAAGCCCAAGCAGTCACGTAGGTACGATGTACGATGTATGATGAGCGAGGAATAGCAAAGGAGAGAGCCGAGCAGAGGAGAGTTACCCAATGACGAGCCAAAAATGAAAAGGAGTCAACAGAGTAAAAATAAACAATGTGGTGGATCTCTCTCTTAGAGAAACACATGTGCTTCATTCTCTCTTTAAAGTACGAGGCAACAGCACTTGACTCAACGATCACTAGACACTAGAAACTAAACACTAAACACTAGACACTAGATGGATAGAAAATAGAAATTCCTCTGTAAAAAAAATTAGCAATAAATACTCAGGAGCAAGCAGTAAGTGTAAATTAAGAGAGTATAATAGAATAATATTCCTCTAGTTTCTCAGAAACTTTTAAAAATTATCTCAACTTGGTACTTCGTCTACTTGATATTCTCTGCGGAGGATCAAGAATCAAGAATCAAGGAATCTTGAGCTGAGAAGAGAAAAGTTGAAACTTCTCCACAGTGTAGATTGTACAATGTACAAGTCCAAAAGTTTGGGGCAAATTTTCCCTCTTTTGAGATGTCTGTAGATTGTATTGTAAAATGTAAAATGTAGAAAGTAGACTAATTAGATAGTAAATATTAAACAAGTATACTACAGAATTCAGTACATTATTAAGCAGATGGGATTTCTTAGACAATGATACATCTCATGTAGAGGAAGATGTAGAAATATCTAGGATATGGAGCATTGAAAATGGAAATAATACACAAGACACAAGACTGTGGACTGTAGAGATTTCAATTCCAGAGTTTCAAACTTTAAATTGAATTAAAAATCAACAATATAATTACTTTGACTGGATCTCTGAGATTATTCTGGTTCTGGTTCTGGTTCTGGTTCGGATTCAAGTTGTGTCCTCCATAAATATTTTATGACACCAAAAGTGACTCTAATAAATCTTTCTACTCTGGATATGAATATTGAATTTAAACATGGAAAACAAGTAAAAGCTTTAAGATATTAAGCAAAAGACATGTACCTAGCATACAAAATATCGTACACACGTACAGTATAATTTCATGATGGTTTTTCGTCTGCACAGAGTTGAATTGAAGTGTCAAAGAAATCTTGCGTGTAAGTAGATAAATACGTAGACTATTGCTATTGTTCTAGAAAACCTGGTTACACTGATAACTACAATAGCGTTATCGTACTGTGACGAGTGACGAGTAGTGCAGAGAAAAAAGGATTAACGTAGAAAAGAGCTAAGAAAGGAAATACCTAACCTTACATTTGGTCAACTCCTAACTCATAGCTCAAAATAATGTGAGATATCTGATCCATCGTGTATCGCATATCACATAACACAAATCCTATGACATGAAATATCAGTGACTATTGAATATCGACTATACATGACACTAACATTAAGAAAAAGAAAAAAGTGTGCATATTAATTCCAAGTTTCAAAGTGCGTGCATTTCTTAACTTTTTATATGCGAGTTTTTACTGAATGCTGGATTATATAAATCTTGTCACGTCCCTCTTGTTCCTTAAGCCTTGGACATGTAGCTCTTACTACCGTTTATTTATATGAAATAAAAACAGTTTGGCTCAGTCCAGTGTCCACCCTGTTGACAAGGACTTAATCCATAGAAATTTCCAAAGGTTTCTCTAAAGAAGCCCTTGAAGAAATATATATAAAACTGACAAGTGAGTTTGACACTGCATTCACTTTTGAGGAGTTTTGGGTTTCACGTGGATTTTCTTGCAAACAAACTATATTTACATGATACACATTAAAAACATCATGACACATGATAAAATAAAAGAAAAATGAAAAGTATATGAAAAAATAAAAGATTGGAGGTTAAAAAACCAAGTCAAGTCAGGTCAAACAATACAAAATGACAAAATAAATAAATAGCATTCAACAAGGCAATTTTTAGTTTCTTTTTCATCTTGTATTTTTTAAGCAAGTCTAGAAAGTTGTATGCAGCATTTAATAATTGCTGCAATCTATGTTTTATGACTCGTGTTGGATTGTGTCAAAAACCATGTTATTTTACGTTTTGTCTTTGCTGCTTCATAATCAGTACCCGAATCAGAAAGCAGATACAAAGCAGAAGCTGCAGTCAAAGCTCTTTCTGGAATGATAGAAATAAACTTATAAAGATTATATTATGTTGTGGATTGGTTGGGATTGGAGACAGTCAGGATTTCCCAATGATTTGTGTTTGTGTTTTGATTGAAGCGAGCAATAGTAAGAAGTAAGAAGTACGAAGAGGATGAGATGAGCTAAATCTTGTATTGTACATAGTTTCTGGTTCTGGTTCTTGTTCTAGTTGTGGTGAAGTGGCTGATAATCCGTAGAAATTGGACAACTCATTTCATAATTCATGGGGGTGTCAAAAACAAGTAGCTTTATATTTAGTTGGTATGACAACTCCATTTCTCCTTATTATTATTTCCTATCCTTGTGTATGTGTCCTATTTCATGTGTTCCTTTTCCTTCTTCTTATACATTTATACCTTTTCCAGGTTCACTCTCGCCTTCCTTTTCTGTCACTGTGTGTTGTCTGTTGTCTATGTCTACTCTTGACGTGCCATTAGAGAAAATACAAGTTACAAGTTGGGTGACATTTTTCAAATGTCACTTGTAGCAAAGATTGTTGTTCCTTGTTAATGTTATTATGATGACTGTAGAAAGTTGGAAAGTTGTCCGTATGTCTCATGTCTTGTGCTTCTTAGATATATCTGTACTTTTTGAATCTTGAGTAAAAAACACAGTTATCTAATTAATATCGTGTATCGAGAATCCAGATTCATGAATATATTTTGTATTTTGTAGATAGTATCAAATGTTACGAATTCACATGATATTGTACATAGAATGTTAAGACACATGGGGATACTCCTTATTTTCCATTTAGCCAAACTGGATTATTTTGTACTCTCTACTTTCTACACGCACAGTACAAAATACATAATACATAATAATATAGATGTATACAATACACATTCAGTTGTTGTGTAAAAGAAGGAGAATGAAGAATAAACTATCAATACATCAACATAAACACGGGTACGGGAGTACCTAAAGAGGGAGCGAGCCAGAATACACGACGGATTATAATATTGTATTGACGCCCTGATACACAGACTTCAAAATATTATAATCTGTCGGTTTATACGGTTTTATTTGAATTTTCTGCATAAAAAACCGAATAATACCCGGATTCGGGGTCAAGGGCCCATAATTATGAAAAACAAACTTCAGATTCGAATTCCCCGTCATCATATACCCCATTTCGTACACCGATCTAGGTTTTATGCTATTTTATGTGGATTTTCTGCATAAAAAACCGAATAATACCCGGATTCGGGGTCATGGGACCATAATTATGAAAAACAAACTTCAGATTCGAGTTCGCCCTCATCAAATACCCTATAACCCATACCTATCTAGGTTGTATACGCTTGAATAAGCATTTTCTGCAGAAAAAACCGACTAAAACCCGGATTCGGGGTCAAGGGATCATAATTATGAAAAACAAACTTCAGATTTGAATTCCCCGTCATCAAATACCCCATATCCTACAT